>PVKM010010498.1:0-34805 GCA_004027735.1 Carollia perspicillata
TAGGACTCTATTTGCCCTACATCATGGAATGGATTTATGTTTCCTTTCAGAGAACAACACAGTATTCCATGACCAGAGAATTCTTATTTGGTCTCTGAATATTTACTTACTTTTCTCATCAATTCCTATCATTTTCGATAATGTGCTGGCATAGCTAGAGATAGCTGTCCTGTTCTAACTCTTAGATGGGAAGGAAAGAGGCTCACCCTCGATGCCATGGCAGTGCTACGTTAAGTAGACATCTCAGCTCTGTTCTCAAGTGGTGCACAGTCAGTAATGAGAGATAGGCAACTGAGCCCAGTTTCATGGAGCTATGGGTGCCGGGGCAGCAATGTGCCCAGATGCTGGGGAGTGGGGGCACCAAAAAAGGGCACTCTGCCTGGGCGAGGAAAGGAAAGATAGGGTGCTGGGGTGAGAGTCTTCAAAGTGAGAGAAAGGAAGACAAGAGCTTGAAGGATGGGTTTGAAGTAGTCTTGGGAGGATTTCAAAGAATGAAACAAAGATTTTTCCAGGAAGAAAAGGAGTGAGGGATAAAAAGAAGGGTGATTAGAAGATGTGAAATGGAATGGTAGATTTGTAAAAGTGCACGCAGAGGATAGGTTGGGTGGACTGGCCCCTGCAGAGAAGGGAAGGGCAAAAAGGTGGCTGTGCCTTGGGCTGGGTTTCAGCTCAAGGCACCTGGAGAGACTCAGGAGATTGTTAGGAGAGACCTGGGTTGGTCAGATTTGTCTGTCAGACTCCTCCAGCAGAGCTCCCAGAGGGTCTGAGCCCTTCACGGAGGGTGCATGGGCTGTGCCAAGCCATAGGTGATGGTTGAGTTCAAGTGGAGCCAGAGCTGGCTTGGCAGGCTCAGGGAGATGAGGAGCCTGAAGTTTCAGAAACTGGGGAGTTTGCTCCCAGGAACTCAAACTTGCATAAGAAAACAATGGGGATTTGTTGACTCTTGCAATTAAAATGTGAAGAAGTTTTCTGTCTGTAGACTCAATTGAGTCTTAAGCTACTTCTTGGCAGGGTAGGGGTGGGGGTCTGTCGTGCTCTCTCCAATTCTGGTACACTTCTTTTGGCCCCTCTGCTTCTGAGACAACAAAATCCATCTTGGGAAGTCCTCATAGTCCATGATGGCCACCACAGCACCACTGCATTCACCATCTCTACGTCCATCTCCTTCACCTCTACCACTGCTTCCAGCACCACCTGCACCTTGACCTCTACCACCACCTCCATCACCTCTAACTCTACCTTCACCTGCACCACCAAGTTTACCACATCCACCAACTCCAGCATTTTCGCCTCCACTACCACCTCCATCATCACCACCTGCGTTAACTCCACCCCCTCCTCCACCACCATCATCTCTGCATTTGTCACCATCACGACCTCTGCCACCGCCTCCCCCTCCACTTCTACCTACCACAGGTGACTGCTGCGCTTCACTTAAGTGTCAAGCACCGTTATAACTGCTGCAGGCAAAACAATGAATAAAACAGACAAGATGATCTGCCCTCGTAGAACTTGCAGTCTAAGGAAGCATAGCACATTTTCCTATACCTCTATCAGGGAAGTTGCAATGGATTTAAGTGGACCAGGGCAAGCATATTTTAATTGGTGATATGTGTGTTGGTTTGGAATCAAGGCAAGCATGACTGTTTGGTTTGCATTATCTTTTATCTTTATTGATTCCCCACTTTCTCTGCTTCGCTAGCCCTGGCCCCATTTCCCCACAGCTGTCATTGCTCTGGGAGCTTTCACTGGCACAAGACAGCTAGCAGCTGAGCCTGCAGCCTCTATTGTCACAATTCTTTGACCAGCAGACTAGGAGGAAACTGTACCTGACAGGACTCCTTCCAAAGGATTCAGCATCAATTCCACCCCGGCATCCTTTCCAGAGCAGAGGACCAAACATCCCTGCTGCCGCATCATTGGCGTTGTATGCAGACATGCTGTTGGGTCTCTCAGTTTCTCCCCTGAAGCCCTGGACCACAGTGACTTGACTTTTCTCCTGGTTCTTGACAGAAGAGGTTTTCTGTAGGAGCAGAAACCAGTGACCTTATTAACTTGAAGAGAGAGAGAGAGAGTTTCAGGTCAGGCCAGATTTATTACATAAGTGAGCAAGCCATAAAATCTAACAATTTGCAGTCCTTTTGTTCAATATAGTATCTGAGGGAAAATTAATACAAAAATTTTCATATCTCTAGATTATTGTCACACAATTAATTAGTGCCTTTTGCTCATGGACATAGCAGGGTAACAAATGTGGTGATACAGTTTAATGGAAATGACAAGTGACTCGGTAAGAATCTTTCAATTTACAAGAGGGGAAGTGCCTTAGGAAGCATCAGATCCAGGACTCCCATTTTACAGATGAGTGAACTGAGGTAGAGAAGAAATGGTTCATGGTGGAAATGGTGGTTCCAAGGTGGCAGAGCTTGGGAAGAAATGAACTCCTATTCCAGTGCCCTTCCATTAACACAATGAGGTGCCTGTTCAGGATTACTCAAATAGGAACCCATTCTGGGTGGCCTGAACCACAAACTAGCTGCAAGCCGGGGCTCACGCTCTCTGAGCTGGCTGGCCAGGCTCTTCCCTCAGCAGGGGGGCTGCAGCATCCTGCTTCCCAGACTGTCTGTGTCTGCACAGCCAGCATTCCCTGGTGACTGTAACGTTTGGGCACCTTAGGGCCAGACTGCCTGGAGATGAGCATCTGACCTTACCCTCCCCAAGGCACTCTTGCCCTTGTCCCATTCAAAGAGGCACCCAAGAGGGAAGGGCCTCTCTGCTCTGCAAGAGAACCCCACTGTGCCTGGCAGCCTTTCTAGAGAATAATGAGACAATCAGGGACCGCCCCCCGCCTTCCTCTTCTCCTGCCTCTCTTGGCCTGTGTGATCTTCGCCTCTTTACATGAATTCTTAAGCCCACATTGTGTATCGTTTTGGGATTTGTGCCCAACTCTGGTACCTGACAGGTGAAGAAGATCCAGCTGAGACCTACCTGGCAAGACGCATGCTTCCCCTCTGACCTTTAATTTTCGAACGGCAGACTAGAATTATATCTGCTCCTAACTACTTAATAGGTCTCTAGAGAAAAATATGATGAAATCAGCATGAGCTTTCCTGATGGGTGAGGTCCTGGGAATGAAAGCATTTTATAATTTGAAGTGTTCAGGGTTTGCTCTCCACATGTGAAGCGTGCTGGCTGGAAAAGTATCACCTCATTCTCTGGCTAATTCGGGGCTTATCGTACATTCGGTGTTCCATAAAGGGTGACTTGAAAGCTTTCATTTAAAGCCCAATTCATATGAATTAGTGTACTACTCAAAATGTCAGCCTGCTAATAGGACATGCATGGCAACTGGAAATTGAAGTAAGTGCATTTTAATAGAGCTCAGAATTAGGGTTTCCTCTATCTGTTTGACGTAGTATCACCATCATAATTGAGGGTGAATTTTTTTTTTCTGTGGGCATTTAATGACTTTATCCAGCATGATCAATCATCCTGAATTTGGTATACTATTTTTCAGACCTAAAATGGCAAAAAAGAAAGAAACCCAGATGTTCTTTAATTATGATACTGATACATGAGTTTGTAGCACTTACTACAGATAAAGGGAGAAATGGATGGATTTATTATCATTCCATTGATAATTTCCCAACCAAATACCAATTAAGGTCCCACCTAATCATGGTATTATAATGTAGTTATTGTCTTATGTTTTTATTTTATTTCACTTTTTTTTATCTCTAAAGAGTGGTTTGGTTCATTATTGACAAGCTACTTTGAGGGTTTCGATAAATGTGAATCCTTTATAAGAAAAATATGCATGTTTGTTAGGAATGTTTGGCTCACTTTAATATCGGTTTTTCAAAAGTGGTGGAAATACAGAAGTTATTCTTTCCCCCCACATTAGCTGTATTTGAGCACTTGGATCTGACATAAGGATCTCAAAGATAAAATAGTACAAAAGTCAGAAGCCCTGCCCCTGCGTGCCCCCACACTCCACGAAAAAATTAGGAAGCATCTCACTCTGGACTATGGAGAAGTCAAATTACTTCACTGGTTTCTAAATGAATCATGTTCAGCTTCTAAAGGAAAGTGGAAATGTCTTTATCATTGCAGATTTCCCAGCCTTAAGCCTATAATCAGTGCCAGAATACTCAACACCTTGTACAGGTCCCCCAGTTCTCTCAGTCTGTTAGGATTTCTCCTTACGTCCAGAAGAGGGCAGTCAGGTTACATGGTTCAGACACAATCACCATTACCCGAGAAAACAAAATTTTCAGTGATTGGAATTAAGCTTCCTTTAATGGCATCAAAGGATATTTAGAATTACCTGAAGATTTTTCTCTTTTTGTTAAAATAAAACTTACCTTTGCGAGCTAGATACTTTTTACAAAGGGATAAAACATTACAAGTTGTCTGTTCCTATCAGCCCTCTTTAACATAGGGGAGGGGCAAATCATACCTTGTCGATGGCCCTCCTAACTTATAACTTTGTGACATTTTATAAGTAAAAGGAAATACATTGTACAAGGAAAAGAACACTCATCACCACTTCAGCATCAAATCAAGAAAAGACAGAGAGAGAATGAGAAAAAAAAGCTTCACAGCAACCGAAACACAGAGATCGACCAGAGAGAAGCGTGGTACTTCAAACACTTCTCGCAACACTTACTAGCTTTGAGGAAGGAAAATTACACTTTTCAACTGGAACATGGAGTAAAACAGCGTTCGAAGAATGTAACACGTTTTCTCCTGAAATATTTTCTGTAAGCATCTAAGTAAAAATGAGCATAGAGCTGAACATAAAATATCACAAATATGTCTGCCACCTTTTTCTCTTCTTCATTAGCAATAACTCCAAAGACTGGGAAGCCACTGATTTTACTGAAGATAGGAAACCAGATATATTTGTGAAAGAAGCTTGGAGAAAGTATGGATACACACACATAGGGGCCAAAGTAGGCTTACAGCTGTGAGCATGGGATACAGTTTATTCTTGTATTAATATCTATTTATTGTATTATTCCCCCATGAATAACTGTCAACCTACTTTTGCCTCATCCTTTATATCCCTCTTTCCCCCAACCGTCTTTCACAGATTTAGTTTAATTTAAACATATAAGAAAGTATTGGTTCTAGGGAACTACTTCCAATAGAAATATAACAAGAATTAACTCTGTACCGGGGTATTTATTTTGTCTCTATACTAAATCCTGCCTTTGTTCAAACAGTGCTTCACACCCTCTTTTTAGATGATTAGACCTGGAACAAGTGCTATTACCTCACTCAGACCAATGTGTGTATGTGTGTGCACATACGTTATATAAATACATCATATTGCGCTGTTCGCTTCTGTCAGCTACCTGTCCGCCGAATAGCTTTCTCGGTGGCTGTGGAGTTCCCCAGCTCTGCACACGCCCCCCCTGAGGCCCGTGGATTAGCTGGGAGCCCAGGTGATTTTCCACCTGATCTGCGCCCCAGGCCTCCTCCCACCGCTCCTGGAGATGCTGCCTGTGGAAAGAGCTGCCTCTGAAAGTGACCTTGCTCGGCAGTTGCGATTGGCTGATGCGAAAACGCCTTTCCCAGAAGAGGCGCTGTGCCATGCCAAGTTGTGCTGCCTGCTGCAAAGATGGGGATGGGATGGGGGTGGGAAGGAGGAAGGAGAGGAGGGACAGCGTGCCAGGCAGCTTGGGCTACATATAAACAAACTTCAGGGCTGTTTCTCCAGTGCACGGTCGTGCAGGGGGGAGGCCAGGCGCTAACTGTGTCAGGGGCTCCATTTATGTTCTGTGTAAACCTTGGGGAGCACTGCTTTTAAGGGACTGATTTGATTTAGAAGATGATTTCCATCAGCCACTTTTCAAAGATATGTACTATTTCAGCACAAAGCTGAAGCCCCTTAGAGCTTCAGGAGGGATTAAGAAAAGGCATGTATTTTAATGCCTTATGAATAGGAGTAGCTGATAAAAGGAGCTCTTGTTACCCCTGCTACATTTAAATGTGAAAAGCAGCAGCTTCTAGTGGGGAGAGGGAAGGGGAGTGGAGAAGAGATACATTATTTTCATAGGGATTTAATCTTCAGACGACACTGAAACCATAGAATACCATCGGCCATTCACTTATCTGCAGCCTTCTAATCACACTGAGGTGTGCACGATTGCGGAGAGGGAAGAAGACAAGAGGGACCTGGGGGCAGAGAAAGGGACTGTGCATGGCCACAAGGCTGGCCATTTTCTTCTGCGTGGATGTTTCGAGCCTCAAATCAGAACGCGCATGCAGTGGACTATTTTCTCCTTCCCTTATAAGTGTTAACCCTTTAAACTGTTACAATGCCAACCAATTAAAGAGTTTGATGCAACAAAGGTGTCTTGGGAGCATGGGCTTAGCAATGGCCCCTGAGAGTGAGACTGACCAATGAGACCTCATTAGAAATGTCAGCTCTGTGTGTGTGTGTGTGTGTGTGTGTGTGTGTAGCATGAAAGAGACTTTCTTCCTACATTTCAGGGACAGCATATTTCAGGTAGGATCCAAGAAATGTCGTGAATCCAGCAGGAAAAGGCTCTTTCTGCCTGTTTTATTGCTATAGGATGCTGATGTTATGAACGAAGCCTGGTATTGTTAAACTAGCCGCAGGTCTTTGCCAAATGCTATGTGTTTGAAGAGATACGACTGAAGAATGTATGTATATCCTTTGAATGAATGGATGGATGAATTAATCTGGACCTCATGTTTTCCCTGCCGGGTTATTATTTTATAATGTACTTTTGTTTATTTTGATATTGGACTTCTTGAAACTGATCACTAATTTTCTCTGTACATTTGACCTCTGAGGTTTCTAATGTACTTGTTGAAAAACCTAGGATGTTGCTTCAGGCTATTGTAAAGATTTCTTTTTGATAAGAGCTCATGCTATTCCTGAAATCCACTCTTAATGCTTTTCAATGTGTTTTAATATTACTACTTTCAAAAAGTTACAGGATTAAAAACACGCCTGGTAGTAATAAACCAGTAGGTCTTGCCTAACTTATAATTAAGGGTAATTCTCATTAGAGGAAGGTTTGACAGCTCCAGCCCACATGCCTAGAAATGTGCATCAGGATGAACCACTGAATCAGTGGGAGCCAGAGTAAAGCCCCAGCCTCTTTGCACGTGCTCTCCAGGTGGACGGGCTGTGATCAGTTCTTCTGGCAAACAGGATGGACTGGAGGGAGGAAGAAGAGTAAATTTTTAGCTGCCCTGCCATGCATCAGAAAACCAGGGTGGGCAGTAAAGTAAAAAGGTGGGAGTTTCCAGCTCCCAAACATGACCAGGTCTCCTGCCTGGAGCTGTTTGGTCAGTAGGCCTGGTCACCTCCCCACCTGCCCAACCTGTGCTTTTTGTCAGACAGGAGGCCTCCCCAGCCTGGGCAGTCCTACTCTCAGGGATCTGAGTGGTCAAGTTCAAGGTAGCCTAGTGGTGCAGCCTGGGGTGTTGGAGAAAGCCACCTTGGCATATTAACCACAGCAAATGAACTTGACCTGCCTGCTTGCTACTTGTGCATGAGGCACATTACTAATAATGAGCTTGCGCTGCTGCTCTAGGGTTCAAGCAATATTTTGATTTCCTGATTCAACTTCCCTCTGAAAAAAAAAAAAGGCCAACAGACCAGCCACCTACTGCAGGTCCTACCTGCAGCCACCAGGTCCTACTGCAAGGCAAGGAGAGGAGGAGGCAGGCAGTGAGAAAGAGCTGCAGCCAGCACACAGTGCACCAGGGCCAGAGCAATCCGAGGAAATGCAAGGGCAGCCCAGTGTGAGCTGGGAGGAAGTTGCAGGGCGCGGCTGGCCGGCTCCTTGCTGCCGCCTGGCCAGCCCAGCATCCCTGCTTCTGAAACCTCTTGCTTCCTTTCTTCCCTTTTCCCACCCCCTCTCCTTACTTCTTCTTCTTCTTTTTTTTAACTTGGCTATGGAACATTAGGTTTGACGAAGGGAAAGTGATTTAACATCTTTTAACTGAGGGAGGCTGCTTTTCATTTGAGACCAAATGGCTCATTTTTACCTTTTTAGCTCCTGGAAGAGTAAAAAGTGAGAGGTCAGCCCAGCATCACCATGGCAACCCACACAGCTCCCGGCCTGGAGCAGATGAAGGGAGATGATAATGGCAGAGAAGTTTCTCCTGCTTACTTGGCATTTTCTCCCCACTCGGGGATGTGCCTGGGTATATGAAAACAATTCTGCCTTTTTAAGTTTTAAAATATTGCTATTAAATTGTCTGGCCCATAGTCCTGACCTTATGAAGATCATGTGGCTTTTGGTTTGTTCGGGGCTGGCACCATCCTAACCATCAACAGTGTCCTGAATTACACCAGCATGAGCGTGGGCCCTGCCCTGGAGGAAATTGTCTTTCAGTCAAGGAGTCCGCCCATTGGGTTTAAATAGCCAGAAACCTTAATGACAGGAGAATCTGGCCCTGCTGGATGTCAAAATCCAGCACCCAGGGCCCCAAATCACAGTGCCTGTCTGCAAAGACCTTCTCGATCCCATTCCAGTCCGTGGACAATAAAGAGGAAAAGAGAAGTCACAATGACAAATGTGCTGGAAAGGCCAAGTTAAACCCTGCAGAGGGTAACCTGGGCCAGGCAGGAAGGAATCCCCATGTGAACATGTGGTCTCAAATGTTCAACACCTTCATCCCCCAGCTTTTTAGCCCATGGGCTCCCTGGTAATGGGGGAAATAGTAAATATTCCTTGAATACGCATGGGTGCTGGGCATTTTGTTAGGTGCTGTATTATCTTATTGTCTGTGATCCTCAGTCATCTTACGATCTCATGATCTCTGTTTCACAGATTAAGTTCACGGGGGGTTAAGCAATGTGTTCTGGGGCACGTACTCTGATGCGGGCTCCATCCATGCTCCAAGGGGACTCTTTCTTCAGACTGGGTAATATTGCCCAGTTCTATGAATGGTACCTTCATGTCTGAAGACGGGACTTTGTGTTTTGGCTGAGTAGTTTATTCACTTAGGTGAAATGACCTACCAACTGCTGGCTATGTTTTCAGTGCAATGTCCGATGCCTGAGGAACATAGAGAGAGGCTGATGCCCGTCTCCAAGAACTGGGGTTGAACGGCTGGATTCTCAGTTGTGTGAACTTGAACAAGACATGCAGTGGGACTGAGCTTCAACACTTTCATCTGCGCAATGAGGGTATTAATGTATACCTCCAAGGCTGTGGTGAGCATTAGGAGAGATGACTCTGCCAGCTTCCTAACAGGGTGCCAGGTTCATACAAGTAGATGCCCGTCCTCTTCACTCTCCTTGTCTCTTCCACTTCACACTTCCCTGGCATTCTCCCCTGCGCCTGGGCTCAGGCTGGCAGCCTTCCTGCTCTCATGGCAACCGTGATCCTTTCTGAGCTGCACCTAAGTTCCAGGCAGTCTGGGTGGCCCTGTTAAAGCCCCAGTCTTCCCCACAGGATTGGAGAAGGTTCCCAAGCATCATGAGCAAAGAGAGGAGGACACTTTGCTAATTATAGTCAGTGGGGAGGCTGTCTGAGAAGAGGAGATTGCTCGGCTGGTTCCCTTTGCTCTCTCTCCACCTCCCCTCTCATCAGCCCCTGTGTCAGCCACAAGTCCACGGTGGTCCCTCTGCTCACCATCTGCACAGGCTCAGAGCGCCATGCGCAGCTTGGAACTCTTCCATGCTCCCTCACACAGGGCAAGGTTCGAAGCCAGCTCTGACTTAACGGGGCTGTATAAATCCAAATCAGAACTGACACAGAAGGACTTGAAACAGTTGTACTGGCTCAATGGCATGTGCTCCATTTTCACAAAGCAAAGGCAGGATGGATGACTAGGTGAGGCTTAATACAGTGCAAGCAACTTATGGAAGCCAAGAGGACTGCAAAAACCATTGACTTGATCCAATGCTAAGGCTATGCAAAGGGTGATTGATGTCAAGAAAATAATGCATTGCACTGGCAATAAGGTCCTTGTTGAGTTTCAGGGAAGATTGGTTAGCTAAATGCCACCTTTGGGTTATAATATTCCAAGCCAAATTCTCAGTAACAAGCATCTAACGTGAAAGATTCCCCTTCTCTCCTCTTCATTCCCCTGCCCCCTTTCTGCTACCCTGACCTCAACTCCCTTCTCTCCACCTCCCCCCCCTCTCACATGGAGGTGTGTGCAGTGCACAGGGTGCGAGTTAGACAGAAAATCAGTCCTTTGGCAGCTTAAAAAACAACAGGAGAGATAAAACTGGCACCTAAATATGATAAGAAGAGCATACGGCACACGGCAGAGGGAAAATAAAAATTAAGTTTAATGATAGCTTTCTTTCAGGTCTCTGCTTAATAGTCACTTTTTAAATCATGCCTTCTTTGATCTCTCACTATACCTTGGCTTCATAGCCCTTCATCACATTGTATTGCTGTGTTTTCATTTGTGTGATTATTTGTTGACTGTCTGTCTGTCTCACTAGGATATAAGTGCCCAGAGGGCAGGTGCTGTTTCTGTCTTGTATCCCGTAATATCTATGCAGGATTTTCCCATGAAGAAATGGAAGCGTGAGGCCAGAGCAAGGGGAAAACCAGTCTTCTAGGCTAAGGTGATGGCCAGGGAGAATCCCCTAGGAGGGATCAGAGCGGAGACTCTGAGCTGTGGCCAGGAGGGCACCGTGGGCTCTAATCCTGACGTTCCACTTGTGGGTGCTGCAGAGATTAGGTGGGTGAGGGTTGACACCAGCAGAACAACACTGTAAGATATGTCAATGTTTCTGAAGCCAGAGGAATGTACTGAGTAGATAAATATTGTAAAACTGAAGGATAGCTAAAACCATTTGTCATGGAATATTATTCATTTAACAAACGCTGGTTGAGTGCCAGCCATATGCCAGCCACCACTTAAGGCTGGGAAGATAGGCCATGAGCAGACAGGCAGAGGCATGAGACAGAGCTTAGAATCTGGTGGAAAGAAACAGGCGATAAACACACAAATAAGCAAATGGGCAACCAATCAACAAACAGTATGATCATTTTAGATGAGCGAGGGAGAGTCTTAGGAGATGGGCAGAGGGAGTCAGGCATAGAGCATGGAGGGGAATGATGAGGAATGTGGACTGTATTCCAAACGCAAAGGGATGTGTTTGGGGGTGGTTAAACAGAGGAGCAACATAATGCAGTTCTCTGAAGAGATCTCATGACTTGCTCCATGGAGAATAGGCTTTGGAGGGGTCCCGGGCAGAGACGTTAGGGGTGGGGAGATACATGGAAAGCAGTTCTGCCTCCAGAGCTGGAGATCACAGGACTTACTACTTAAGAAAAAAGGCAAGAAAAGAATCACGGATGAAGTGCCAGTTTAAGGCAAGCATTACTGAGTGGATTGTGCTACCAATTTGTTAGATTGGGAGACTTGGGGAGAATTATTTTCTTAGTGAGGAGACTGAAGACTTCTATATGACTATGTTAAGTCTGGCTATTAAGCAGTATACTTACAAAGACTTCATAATATAACATGGGAAACATTTTGTTATAAAAGGATATAAAAATATTAAAAAATAAAATTATATATAAAGTATCCCTTCAATAATCTCATATATAAATAGAAAAAATAAAGAAAATATTACTAGAGGGCATTGCTAGTGCTTATTTTTGTGGATGAGGATTATAGTATTTTCTCTTAACATTTTTTTTAGAGAGAGGAAGGGAGGATGAAATATCGATGTAGGAGAGAAGCATCGATTGGCTGCCTCCCACCTGCCTCCTGATTGGGGATCGAACCTGCAACCCCCTGGTGTACAGGACACAGCTCCAGGGCTGGTAAGTATCTTCTTTATTATACTTTCTATATTCTCAATTTCTTAACATTAAGCAGTATTACTTTGATGAGCCAAAAAGGTTTGTTATCACGTAAGTTAATTTAGCTTCCTTATGCTGACTTTTATTTGATTTAATTTGACTTTAGACACTTTCAGGAAATTTGCAGAAAAATAAATCTGAAAGGTAAAGAAATCGAACCTGAGTAAAAATATGAAAGTTTATAATGAAAGAACCACATAGAACAGCATTCTGAAAGAGACTGAAATTGCTGGTCTGAAGTCTGCACAGTGCTCTAGAGAAAGACAGAATAAATGGGCAAATGGGGGTATAAGCTCTTAGTTCTCATCATCTTCTATAAATGGGCCGCCCAACGGTGACGTCTTGCACAGACAGACTCGGGGTCTCCTGAGATGGAACCACATGCCCCACGCCTATTGCAGCCATTATGAATTGATATGCACTCTTGACGCTGAGTCCAGCAGCCTTGACATTGTTAATGGACCCAAAGAGGGAGCTTAGCCATCATTACTGAAGTTGAGGAACCCTGGTTTTTGTTATCAAGCCTTGGTTTTGCTCCATTTTAGACGATGGAGCCACTATTTAATTTTTCTTACCTTTCCCGCGTCATGGGGAGCTCATGTATCCTATTTTCATATCTCTTCTCAGGGACTTCATTCCTTACAACACAAAACCTTTGTTTTCCAGATGGAAATAGAAAAAAAAAAAAACCCACAAGGACAGTGCTCTGCAAATGACCCAAAGTGATGGGGGAAAAAAAAAAAAGTAAGGGAGGCTAATTTTGGCTAACTAAAAATAGAATTTCATTTCAGGGAAGCTTTCACAATTACTTGTATTAAAGTAAGTCCAGCTGAAGAACTTTTCAAAACTCTGTGGGAACCAGCAGGGTCAAGTTGAAGGGGCTGGAAGACCAGAGTGAGAAACCTGGTTCTACTATTCTCCCTGTTGTAGAAATCTGAGAGATGAGTTTTGCTGCATTTCTGCCTTTGTGAGATCACATGGTGGGGTGCCCCTCTCTGAGTTATCCATCTTATGTGGTGGTATTGGGAAAATCCAATGAAACAGGTTGTACTGAAGGCATTTGTAAACCCTACAAGATGCACAGTGTAACTGTGTCCTGTGGTCAGACCTTTACAGAACAGCTATTACTAGAAATCTTGGTAACGTGATAAAGGCTGGTGGTCTGGCAAAGAATGAACCGTGGATGAGTTGTCTCTTCTTTCCTTCCTCTCAGCCTCCTCCTATTCTTTCTCATTTTAATTTCCATTTTAAATTATGGAATAGTTATGAAGTAGTATTAATTTTTACGCCTCATTAAAGCATTTTGTAAGCCGATGAGTAAGAAATGATTAACTCTAAATTTAGGCAAGGAAAAGCGAGGATCTTCAAGTGCTACCTTCTCCTCTAAGCTCTTCCTCATTGCCCTAAAAATGTACTTTTGCCCTTTCTTTGAGCTTCCATTCCAATTTGTTTGTAGCTGTAGTCACTGGGTTCTCATTTTACCTTCTCCCAACTTTCCTCCCCACCAGATTTTCGGTTCTTTAAAGAGAGATGGTCAATATAACTCATGTTTTCTATACTTCAGTGCCAAACACGTAACAGGAGCTAAATATAAAATTATTCACTTGAATTTATTTTTTTTAATTGTCAGAAGCCTACTATGTGCCCATCTCTGTGCAAACACAGTGGGAATAAATGGCTCTGCTTGAGGGTACACACAGGTGTTTTCAGAAATGGGGCATTTATAGGAAAGAGTTTGAGGGTTTCCTAAATTCCTGTGTCATTTAGGTTTTGATCTCTATCTCAAAAAAAAAAAAAAGTCAAAGCCTATAGCTTTATCATCTGTTTCAAGCAAACAGTAACGCCAGGTGCAAGCTGCTCAAAGGGGAAGACACAACCACCTGTCACCTCCAAGCCCATGTGAACAGGCCTAGACTTGGAATGGCTTTTTGGGATATTTTAGGTTTCACCTGACCTTCCTTGTTCTTCTGTGTCCCAGTCAGAGTCTGGCCTTTCTGGTTCTCCCTCGGAACTCTCAGTATCTATGGTCTGGGTAGCTTCCTTGGGTCCAGAGGAAACAGTAAGGGGAATAGTAACTGTTTTAGAGTTGCTTATGGGACTAGTGAAGGCACTCCCAAGCTAGGCATCTCTCTCACCTTTTCCTCCCACCTTCCCGGTAGTGCTAAGGAGCTGGCCCGCCTTTGATAGTGTGGTTCTATTCCGTGCCCATCTTCGCAGGTCCAGCCCTCCCAGCTCCCATCCTCCTCCCAATCCCAGGAGATTCAGGAGCTGTGTCTCTGTTCCCACAGTGCCCCGTGCTGTCCCCTCATTGACCTTGCCCCATGGAATGCCATTGGTATGTCTTAGCCTTGAGCTTTTGAAATCTGGGAGGAAAGCTCATTTCTTTTCTTCTTCCCTGAGCTTAGCATATTCCATGCATTCACTAGGTACTCAATTTGTTTATGCGTGGAATAAATAAATCTTTGCAACCAAAAATAATCTCTTCCTCCTCTCCTACAGTCATGCTTTACTCTTATGCCTCCTTCTTAACTCTTAGCACTTTATAAAGAGGTATTAGATTTTCGTCTGCTAATATCAGAGTCTTATCCTCATACATCCAAGTGGAGAAAAAGTTACCTGGGAGTAATTCACAGGTCTATTTCCTTTTTAACATAACAAACACACTCCCCCCTCTCCGCCAATAAATCAATATTGAGCTTTTCCCACAGGTCAGAAATACGTAGAAGTTTAAGGCAGTGGAAGATAAGATGGACACAGTATTGGCTTCCCTCAAGGACTATAAAGTCCATCAGCAGAGACTGGTTGTTAGAGTATAATAGGAAGGTTCTGAGAGTTAGATGCAGTTAGGTGTGTGGGGGGAGTACCAAGTCTTGTATTCCATCCATTCAACATTGCTACAGAGCTTAAGTTTTGCCCAGCATAGTGTCAGATGACTACAATACAAGAAGTTTGACATAGTCTCTGCCTTCACGGTGTGTAAAATCGAGGAGCAGAGATAGGCAGATACGTGCACGGTTATTTTATGACATTTGAAGTATTTTAGAACTAAATGCATATACCCATTGTGATATGATTCCAAAGAATGAGGGCAGATACTTGAGTTTGAGTTCTTAAAGGAAATAATGGATTTGCCTGGATACCTGGTGGGTGAAATCATGAACATTACTGGGCCTCACTAAAGGGTTTAGAGCATTATCCTTTGAGCGACGGGGAGGCACTGATGGTTTTTAAGAGGGGAAGTGACATGATCAGATTTGTGTTTTAGATAGATGGCTCTGGTAGCAGAGGAAGATGGATGCGGTGTGGGGAGGGAGACTCACAGCAGCGACAGCAGTTTGTAGATGGTTGCAATTGTCCAGGCTTCCAATAAATGTTTGCTGTTAAAGAGACAAATATCACAAGTCCCCACTGTGCACTGAGACCCCTGAGGGAGGATCCGTGCTAGTTGGGGTGCCATGTACTAGGCAGAAGTGAGACATCTTTGCCCCACCTGCCCCTTTGTGCCTGGTGTCCCACAGAGAAAGTCCCTGATGGCCAGTGAGCTTCATGCCCAGAGGCATGTTATTGGTGTCCCTTTCCAAAGATAAAATGTACTCCAACATTCCAGGATGATTAGATACATTTGTAAATATAATCCAAACATGTTTTTCTGTGGTTTCCAGGATCAATTCAGAAAAATAATGCTCAAGGGGATAAAGAAAAATACATCTGTTCTTTTTCTGGCCTCTTTTTTTTCTGATTCTGGGCCAATCAACTTAGAATCAAAACTTTTAAAACAGGATTACAGAGCTTCTTTAGCTCCTAGAGTCCTTGGACCACGACAAAATCTGCGTACATCAACTAGATGGGCCCTGATCACCTAGACTGGCCCCATAGCTTAAAGCTAGACTCTTTTGGCTGTAGAAACAGGGAGCAATTTTCTTCCACTCTAAGGTCTAGAAAAAACTTCAGTGACCTGACAGTTCAGACATCTTGAAAAACATTAAACTTTTAAGGTGTCTGTTGCTCTGAGGCTAGTCTGACTCATGAGAACCATTCCAGGCCCACTGGGATGCAGGTTAGAGATCCCAGAATAGAACTCGGCCCCCTCAGGCTTCCGTAAACTGTGGTTACTTGACACCAGAAGTCAAAGAAGTCATAGGCATGATCGTGACATCTGGAGTTAGTTACATTTACATCGAAAGACCTAATTCCTTATGAGAAGCTGGCACCATGAACTGACAGGAGTAATGAAAGCAAAACAAACAAACAGACCAAATGCAAATGGCAGGCTTACAACAGCAACTCTGTCATGTGTTTTCATGGAAAATAGTATTGCTTTTTTCACAACTATGTGCAGAGATTGTTGCTGATACCATCTCCTTTTTACAGAGGAGGGTACTGGGGATTAGAAAAATGCATGGTCTTCCCAAGGTTATGAGCCAGTAGCTTATTGGAGGAGCCAGGAGTAGAACACAGATGATCCAATTCCACAAAAGCTTGGCTGTAAGAGCAAATTTTCATCTAACATACAGTTGTTTCAGTTGGGTTGTAGTTAGCCGAATAATGTCAGGAGCTCAGACTTTGGGGGACAAAAGAAGGAGAACAAAGGATGTGATTATTAGAGAAATAGTTCCTGCTCTTCATTAAGCATACTTATATTGATAAATGGATACAAGGCAAAGGGCTGGAGTGATTTCAAAGATCAGTGCTATACACAGCCAAAGATCCCCGAATATTCTCGTAAGAGTCATAAAATACCATCCTAATGATCAGAATTATTTTCAAGATCAGTGAAGTATCCTTTTTGGCAAAATTTCTACCAGCGAAAAAAATCCTTTATGAGTCTGCAGAACTCAGTGAAATTCAGGAAGCAACTTTGACCTTGGAGGTTCCTCACTTGGGCTGAACACTTTATAGGCCATGGTATAAAAGTTCCCTAGATGGTGTTACAGAAAATGCATATACCACATGGCATCTCAGCCTTTATTCTTAAGCCCTGGAACTCGGGTGAGCAGACCTTTACTGTAAATGGCCAGAGAGTGAATATTTTAGGTTTCCCAGGCTACATGGTATCTGTAACCACCACTTGGCTCTGTTTGCTGTGGTAGCATGAAGGCAGCCATGGATACTAAATAAATGGCTGGGCACGGCTCTATTTCTGCTTTACTTGACACAAATGGGTGGCCAGCTGGACTTGGCCTACAAGTGAGCAGGCTGTAGCAGTTTCTCAGACCGGCTCTAGATGCACATGAAGGTGGGATCAGAGAGGAAGAAATAACCAGACATTCACTCAAATAGTAAGTGTACAGTGTCTCATACAGACCCCAGAAAAGTTCACAGTCTAATATAGAGAACAGATATATAATGAACTAATTATAATGACTGTATATGGTGAGAACAGAGAATTTCAAGATGCTGCAGGAACACAAAGGAGTGAGTTGATGAACACTTCTGGGGAAGTTTGGAGGAGATTTCATGAAGGGAGTAGCCTTTGAATCAGACCAGCCCTTCTCATTCCCTCCCCTGGGTACACATGGCTAGTTGAGTTCTGAGCTGTTCTCACCAACCCCAGACACAGCATCATAAAGTCTCCCGAGCACAGAGCCTCGGGCATCCACACCACCCAACAGCATTGCATTTACCACGTGAAACGTCATCTATTTCCACTCTCCTCTTAAAGGGTGAACAGGAGATTCCCCAACAAGGAAACAAGGCATTGATACAACAGGGACACCGTGGAGGGCTGTGGATAGGAGGCAAGGGCAGGTACAAAGCTTATAGGAACGGGAAAGCTTCATTGAAAAAGGAATAGGGATTCAGAGCAGAGAGGGCAATCATGGAGGTAAACATGGACATGGTCACTGTGGCTGGGTCACAGGGAATGACATTGGGGATTCTGACCCACTTCATCAATGCAGAGTTGTGATTCTGCTTATGTATCAGAAAACTCTGGCAGGTGAGAGAGACCGTTTAAAGGCTATTGAAGACTTCCGTGAAAAATAACAAATATCTATCCTGAGACAGTGCTGGCAGGGATGAAACAGGTGAGGAGAAAGTAGATTTAATACTGAAAGCCACAGAATTTGCAGCGTCTGGCTGTCAGATTGGATGTGCAATGAAGAGGAAGCAAAGAGACCAGGAAGACCTTCCGACATTAGATCCGGGTGATTCTGCTCTCTGATGGCCAGATAGACATAGAAAGAGATGTAGTCAAGCTGTTTATGCCAAATGTCCTGATTTGAATGAACTCTTGAAGATCCGTATAAAGTAGGGGAGTTTGGAAAGGAACATCAGTCTGGGGTGTTGGGGAAGAACTTCAGTTGATTTTAATTTTCCATTTCCACTGCTTCAGATCGCAACCACAGAATTGAATATGACATTGCATGCCTCCCGTTAGCTCATTAGCAATGAAGGATCTGATCTTTACAAGGAAAATTGGGAAATTTCACCACAGATGGGAATGCCTTGATTGCTTGGCGAGGCTGTGACTGCACAGTCAGCAACAGGTGCTGTTGTGTTTGGAGAACCCTGCGCTTCAAAAGACAAGCTGAGACTCCGAAATGTGGAGCGAGGAGCAATTTACGCTGATTGCAAAATCCTGATCTTGTTTTTCTCCTAATTCCCTCTTACATGGAGCAAGTGCAGGTATCATTTCTCATTCCACCTATTTTAAACACACACTTATGAATTTTTCCTACGCTGAAAGCTTTATTTCCCACCATACCTTTATATTATCTTCCTACTTCATGGGCCTCTGATAATGGACAGATCTCCCAACAGGAGTGGAGGAAGAATGTCCTTCCTGAAAGACAGTGGCAATGTGAGATGATCATCTTTAATAATTTGGAAGTGCTTCATCTTCTCCTTTGGAAAAAATTAGCCAATAGAAATCTCTACTTTTTTACTTGTGGGAAGTCAATGGCCAGTTCAGAGAGTAGGAACAGAAGTAGTGCCAAGTGACAGCCCACCTTGTATACTTGCCTATGTGTATTGAGGGCATTTTAGCCTTAAAAACACGAGTAGAGGTTGTAGTTACATGAACTGAGTACAGAATATGCTAGGTGGATTAAAAAGGTATCATAGGTCTTTCCTAATTTATAGGGGAAGCTGCCAGATTGAGTAGTATTATTACTCTTCCTTGAAGAGTACACAGGAGAGATGATAGCCCTCATGAATGACCATCCCTTGGATTTGTGGGGAAAGAATTCATTTGTAATGCGTGATAATGTTATTATTCAAGGTGTGCCTTTCTCACATATAAAACTTAGTCAGTTTTGGCATTGCATCCTTTAGAAGGGCTTGATGGCCATACTAACTTAAGCTCTGAAAGTCTGTATCATAGGTAAAAACTTGTTCACAACTATTTTAAGTTGTTTTAAAGTCAACTTTCAGCTAGGATAATTGACAAGCAGCTTCAATAATACTTTGTTAAATCCTCTAAAAATACCTTATCATTTCTTTAAACTTTGGCTCAGCACTGATAAATAAGTCTAAAAGAAAAAGTTCCTTGATCTCTCTTTAACTCAATTTCTCACCTATAAATTGGAGAATGATGTTAATATCTACCTGGCAGGATTTTTTCCAAGCAGAGGAAAATATTATTTAAATGGAACACAGTACCGTGTGGATATAAGGAAGCAATAAATAGCAGCCACGATGATGTCCACAGTGATTGTAACTTGCACAATGAAATCGATGGTATCTACAAACCGTCCAGGCCAGGGGGGCTTCTGTAGGACACTGCTATCTCATGGGAGTGCATATGTTTTTGGAGGATACAGATCGAAAGTGGTCATTGACCACTTAAAAAAGTAGGATGCTCTGTGCTTTGTCGCTGACCTTTCATCCGGTGACCTCGTTACCTCCCATTTTCCACTTAGGCCCACATTAGCAGGATGCACTGCAATATGTTGCTTGTCATCTGTCTCAAAGACACAGTGAGAGGATACAGGTACACCAGATGGGTAAACCTAGTGTGACTAATTATTGTGTGCTTGCCTTTAATTATTATCATTCATTACCAGAGGAAAGACAATAGAGGTTCTCTGACTTAGAAGAAACTGTTGGCAGAAGGGAAGTTGTTTTTTGGCAGGGAGGGGGCATTATTGAGGACAGCTAAGGTTTTTATTGTTGGTGAAAAGAAAATCATATAGATAGATAAGCAGGTAGTCAGACATACGATAGATGACATTTTGTTTGCCTTAACATTTAATGTAATTGGTTTCAATAAATATCTAACCTTAATTTTTAAAGACTATCCAAGAGAACTTTGGATATTGAGTCCTCATACCTTTTCTAAGTCTTTCACAGAACAATACCTCAAATAATTAGGGCAAAAGTGTGTTGATGATTGAGGTTTAGGAGAGGATTTTGAAAATCATCTCCAAATTTTTTAAAATTAGTATTTGCCTAAGAGTCTCTACCGCTTCCATTTTGATTCTTCTATCATGAAATTGTGTTTTTAAAAACTTTTCCTTGTTATTAGGCTCCTATCATGAGAGAGACCATCCTAAAAGCATGAAATGTTTTTACTCTAAAGGCGAGAACTGAACCACTTTATGGGAAACTTCTGGGGGGAAGTCTGTGTTCATGTAAATTTCTTATTTAGACAAGTAAATGCATTATAATGGAAAAATCAGCATAAGTGGTTTGACATACTGATATGCCAAAAGTCCAACATGGCTAGGACTCCTCCATTACAGAATAATGAATTAGAATAAATCTCAGTAAGTAGGAAATGCTCTGTAATAAGATATTTTTTTCTTTTAATTTCACACAGGTCAATTTTAGAGAAGCATTTCTATTGTAAAGTCTTATCTGGTTGAATAAACATAGAAATAATTATGGCAAAATCTCCTCTAATAATAAATTATATGTAGTTCAGGTTAATCCTTCAAAAGACCTCTGAGTCTGTATTTTACCCCTTTTCTCTATACTGGGATCATAGGGCTATACATATAAAAACTTTGGAGGTTTGCAATAGGAAAGAGAAGAAAAGTAGATGATGAAGCTAGAATGCCTGCTTTTGAAATGAAATTCTAGAAATGGGACCAGAGGCTGGGATGCAGCTCACTCCCGCCATGGACTAAACCGGGGCATGTGTTGGAAGGGAGGCCGATGAGTCCATCTCAGAGCAACGTGGGCATGATTCTGGATACACTGGTACATTTTTTCCTAGCTGTATGTGGGAATATTTGTTGGTGGGTTTTTTTTTTTTTTGGTGTTCATAATTCCATTTTTCACTTCTTAAGAACTCCTTTATTTCTTCCTCTTCCTCTATGGAAATGGTCTTGTCTTAGCCAAGGGCATAATTAGAATAATTGGAAGCTACTGTGAACTTGAGTAGAGGAACAAGGAGACTGAAAGTAGCTGAGTTTCACTGCATCCTGACCATACTGTTGGAACCTCCGTCCTCTGACAGTGGCTCTGGCTTTCTGTCCTGGGTCGAAACAGTGCATTTGTCATCTCATAGTAGCAGCCACAGCTGAAGTCCATTTGCCTCTCTGCTGTTCCTTTTTATTCTCCTTCCAGACTAGTTCTTCCTCAACTGCGTGTACTTAGAAGTGTCCATTGGTTTGCCTTGACCAATGATGTGGGAGGAGAGACATGTGTTTTCTTTATTTGTAAAAGCATCTAATTGCTAGTGCTTAACTCTCCTCCTCCTCCTCCTCCTCCTGTAATACCAGGGGATTCTCAGTGATGCCACCTCCAGCAGCCCGAGTCTCTGATTCAGGATTCTGTAGAGAAGAGCCCCTCCCTAACCTAAAGATGCTTTATGAATGAGAAACAAATCATGGACTTAAACACCTTTAAGAAATGTGTTGTTCTTATAGGTGCAAAACTTAGCCTAGCCTCATATAGCATGCTATGATGGAAATGATTGAAAGAGTATCTGGGTGGTGGTTAGAAACGCTGAGTTTATTTTCTGCCACTCATTAACTAAGCGGCCTTGGGCATCTCATTTAAGTCCACTTGAATTACTCATGTACTCTCAAAATTTATTGGTGGGTGGGGAGACAGGATCGTGTCACAGGAGTAGAAGACATACAGTGGCTCTCAGTGCTGGCAGGATTCGGAGAGGAGCTTTCTGGGTAGGTGGGCAGGTCGAGTGCCCCATGGAGAAGCCCCGAGGTTGGTTCCCTTCACAGCAGCTCCACCCCAACTTGTCTGATATGATGTGAGGTTGTGAACAATATTTAATGTTCATTTAAAAGAATTTTTTAGTAAAGTCTTTAAAAACCTCTAGACTCGATCATCTCTAAATTTCTGCCTGGTTCTCTAAATCCTCCTTCTTCTTAATCTCTGTGGGAATGGTCAGCTGTGTCACCCTATTCCTCTGTCCAGATTGTTCAAAAAGACTTTTATCTGAGTGCTGCCTTTCTTTCCAAGGGAAGGGTGGTGAAGTAAAGCTGGGCCAGACATTCTTGGAGGTATTTTCATTCTGGACTCACTCTCCCGTCTCACGGATTGGTAACTTACTTTAATGATGAAGCAGAGGAAGCTGAGCAGAGTGACATCCCTTCCTTCCAGAAAACACAGAAGTAGGGCTGCAACCCCCTTCGAGTCCATCCTCCTTTGATTACATTGCACCCTTTACACCAAATCTTAAGGATCTGATGACTTCTTCAAATAGTGAAGAGTTTCTAGAAAATTTCAATAAAGCCTGAGCCTGGTGTTCATTTCTGTTTTGTACAAAAGCGCAGGCAGTCCTAGTATTCTACTTTACAAACAGATATTAAAAAATAATGATTCTATGGAAATACATGCTTTCCTACATTTCCACTGTGCTATGAATGAAAGTGTAGAAGACTTGTTCTGAATTCTATTGTTTTCAAATAAAAATTGCTCATACCTGTTATAGAGCTGCGACTAAAGGAATAACATTATACAGATTCATTCGCTAGGCTGAGGCCACCACCTCAGCTCCCATATTCTGACACTCACTTTCCTATGTTTGGATAAAATATCTGCCCCCAGGAAAGGTGATTTTGAAAACACTTCCTTAATGGTCTATTAATAACAGTCCTTAGAAGGAAGTAGATAAAGTCTGTGTCACTCTTGAATTGACATCTATTCATAGAAGACAGAAGAGAGCTAGGGAGGGGCTTCGGTGAATGATAGCAGCACAGTCAAAGGTGCTGTGAGCAGACGGTGCCGGGACTCATGCATCTGGCCTTCCACACTTGGCTGGGAGTGGAAGACAGCACACCACTGAGAACCCCAAACTTCCAGAGAAGATATTCACTGAGGTGTCGATTGAAGACCTACTGTGAACCAGGCACTGTTTCAGGCCCTAGACCAAATCGACTCTTTACTCCTCTGTCTCTGTGGAGACTTGGGAGATCTGAAAGACCCAATGGCTTTGGGTGATTACGATGTGCTGATGTAGGTTCATCACTAGTAACGAACGCACTGCTGCAGTGGAGGCATTGATAACTGGGGAGCCTATGCATGTGTGGGGGCAGGGGACATATGGGAAATCTCTGTATCTTTCCCTCAGTTTTGCTGTGCACCTAAAACCGCTCACATGGTGCAACAGGTAGAATTCTCATTTGAGAAAACTAAAATGTTATGTCATGACTTAACGGAAACTTTAAATTAACTGTGCCCTCTTAAAGTTTTAAATGCAATTTGACAAAAGCATTCATATTCTATTGTGGCTTGGATATATATTAATTAGTATATGTGAATGCTTATATATTAATTAGTATATACTTGTGTGTTTATGCGTATATGTGTTTATGTATATGTACCTATTAAACACACGCGTACTTTTTCTTCTCTCTTTATCCTTCATGTGACTCCTCACTTGAATTTCTCTTGAATTTTTAACAATCATTATACGCTCTAATTGAAAAAGAATTTCTCAGTTGTTTCTTTAATCAAAATAAGCTTACGTTTCTTTGCTGATCCAATTTAGATGGAAATTCTTTTGTCTAAATGGGACTATCATTTTACACCATCATATGCAGACTTTATAAAATTAGCATATAGAATCAAACAAATAAACCAACATCGGCTTTATATTTCCAACAAGAAAGGAAAAAGCGCTACAGTTAATTTTTTAATATGAAGTGAGAAAGCTGTGTATTGCTTGCCTGTTTACTTGCATCAAAGCGTTTCCTCTGAGGGTGGCTGGAATCTCTCTGTACGTTTTCCATCTCAGTGGTAAGTCAGTCTGGAATCTGAATAGAAGCTTCTTGAAAATATTATTTTTGGAAAGCTGACACTAATTGAAAGTCAGCACTAATAAGGTAAGGCCATTATCAATGGAGCGGAGTGATAGGGGTGAGCAGAGTTTATAGCAATGAGCCAAAGCATCTGGAGCCCTCCTTGGTGTGCGGGGCCCGTCCTCTCCTTCCGAGACCCGGCTGGATCCTGGGAAGAGTCTGGAATAATCAGTGTCCCGGCCAGGTCTTCCAACCTTATTCTTATTGTCTTGCTCATGAATTACCTTCTTTATTATTAACTCAAGATGCGGCTTCCATTCTCTATCTTGACATTATAGACCAAAGAAAAATGAATTCAATAAACCTTTATGAACTGTACCAGGTACAGAAGCTCTGGTATTGAAATCAAACATGATTTGGGCCATGCGGTGTCCCCTGTGTCCCGTGAATATAGAGCTGGGCATCGGCAACTTTAATTTGATGTTTTGTGATCCAATTACAATGGTAGTTTGGAAGGAAGAGAGAAATAAAGATGACTAGTTTCCGAGTGAATACACATCTTTCTGTTAACAGCTGTAGCCAATACCCAGCACTATGCCTGGACCATAGTAGATGCTCAATTAAGTACTGAAGGAGGAAGAGAACGAGGAAGGGAGGAAGGTAGTCAAAACTCAGAAGGGTCACAACATCTTGAAGGTTCTTATAGATAAATTTCTCCTGGTTCATTTAGAGTAGAAGGGCAGCATCATTTCAGAAAGAACCACCTGTGCTAAGAAACAGGGATTAGATGGATCACAGCATTTGTAAAGGTAGAACTGCACTACAGCCAAAAGATAAAGTTGGTAATGGGTTCTACTGGGAGGGAAAATTGTAAAAATTAGAGAATAAAGGTTCTTATGAGCAATGCATGAGCAGGACATTAACTTACAGGAAATAAGAATAACAAGTGTTGAGCTCGAGGCCTGGGTGCCCAGTGAGGAGGCCATTCTGAACAGCTTTCTCATCAGCCAGGGCTGGTTCTTTTGCTTGGTGAGCTACATTCCCATTAAACTAAGACAGGGGAGTGTTATGGGGCTCAAGATTTATGTGGACAGAATTTGGATTGGCTTTGGTTTTGCAGCAATGTCAACAATGCACAAGGCAGGATTGGAGCTAAGAAACAGATTTTGTTTTTAAAAAGTGACAAAAATAACACCATTTCCCCCTCAATGGGTGCTCTTTGCTCAGGGTGGGTGATATTCAAGTCATCCCTATGTAATAGCTGCTCTTGGTGAAATCCCCTCACTCCTCCTCTTTCAGGAAGTGTGTGCACATATCAATAATACCAGGCTTTCCACATTGTTGTAAGATAGGGTTGCTTGTTGGGGTGATTTGAAATTGGAGCTTGATTGCAAATATGTAATTTAAAAGCATTCTAATAACAATTACCGTAGTCATTTACTGATGAAAGGACACCCTCCCAAGGCTCTTGCTTTCCTGAAAGGCTGAGATTTCAGGTGGAGGACCTGAGCTGCTCCCAGCAAGAGGACGGGACACATGTGCCACATGAGTAGGAATGGTGACGTGGACATTACTGTTTTTGTAGCAACAATATTTAGGTAGCTCACCCTTATGATACTGGGAAAGAAGTGGTTTGTAAATAAAATAAGGTACAACGACCTGAGTAACCTGATGGGTGAAAGGCTTATTTTGCCACCCAAAGATAGAAAAGCAGCTCTCAAACATTATTGATTATATCTCACAGGGTTTTACAGGAAATGTTTGAGACCATGACTTTCCAAGGGGGAGAAAAAGGTGCAGTGACAGTCAGTGGCCGTAGATACCTCTTGGCTCAGTTGTCAACTCAGAATGATCCCTCCTTCTTTGCCAAATACCTATAATAAACAGGAGGGCCCTCGTGGTCACGTGCATACCACATTCCCACTGGCCGCGGCTGGGTGACCCCCAGCAGCCACTCAGGGCAGTCCTACATTTTCTGCCTCCAGGAGCCACCCACGGCATCCTCCTGTAGCAATGTGTGGACAGTGTTTGTCGGCTCATCAAAAACTGGTTCTACGTGGCTTGCAAGCTAGTTTGCCTTTACTTCATGACTTTCACTGGTGACTTACTAACATTGCCAAGAAAAAAAATTCTCTACTGCTATTACCTGGCAGTCCTAACTCACAGGGACACTTGATGAATCCACCTTTAATAAATCAATAAAGAACCACCAGTAGCTTTGTATTTCTGCAAGGACTAGTGCAAGGGAGGCATGGAAGGGCTCAACAATGGAATAAGTTTGAGACATCAACTAATGTGGCAGCAATTGAAGCCTTCTGCCATGTTCCGTCATGTTGTTTTGGGAGATGGAGAGGTTACAAAATTGAAGCTGTTGGACTGTTTGATGAATTGGTACTGGGTCCAGGGCCAGCTGGATTTTCTGTTTAGTTGAGGTGCTATGTAGAGGTTAACACTGCTTCTGGTGCCACATGGTAGAAAAGGACTGGAAGAAGCCCTCAGACCACTGGGTTCTACCCATAGTTTTGACATTAACCTGAGCCAGGGACAACCTCACTCGACTTCATTCTCAACTACATGAGCAGAGAGACCTGCCACCTCTGGCTGTGGTGGTCGGCACCCACGGTAGCCTGGAGGTGGGACACCTTTGGCCAGTGGCTGCGGGCAGCATGCCACTGCACAGGACCCTGGGGAGCAGGCCTGGTGTCGGAGTGTTCCCTCTTTGTTTTCCTTTCAATCAGTTTTAGGTGCCTATTTATTTTCTTCAACAAGTTCGTAATTTCATTTCTTTTTTTCTGTTTTCTCTGTTTTCACCCAATCCCTACCGCGTTCCACACTCTGAAAATCTGCTTGCTTTTTAAATCCATCTGCATTGAATTATTTATAGTTTTGATAAAGTCCTGTTTTGTCTGATGTTTATTTTCTTTAATAACAAGGAAACGGGGTGAACTTTTCCAAAAGACCAAAAAAGGATTCTAGTACTCAAAGATGCTAGGCAACCATGGCCAAAATGCACAAAACAAGCCTTGGGTGCCCTTTCTTTGTGATTTGGGATTTTTCCCCTCTATTAAACATTCTTTCATCTAACCGTGTTGCGGGGAATGGAAAAGTAAATAAATCCCTTCAGTGTGGACTCCATCCAGAACACAATTACGTGCCTCTTTTCACAAGCCAATCCCTTTGCTTCATTCACTTCTAGACCAATCATAATACTTCAGTCCGTGCAGGAAATTCTGGGTTGTGATTGGCAGTTGGAGTCACATGATCAAGAGGCTCAGGCAGTTATATGTGTGTATATATATGTGTATATTTTTATATTCACTTTTTATTCTATATGAAACAATTCAGTGCTTTGCTATCCCAGTTTTAGTTTACATCTTTGGACTTTCCATTGTTTTTCTAGCTATTTCTTTCATGTCACTCATGTCACTGATGACCTTGAGCCTTTGTAGCTAAACAGTTTTCAGACTCATGCCCCTTTCCTCCAACATCCTGTCCCTTCTTTTGCCTCATATCATTCCCTCCAGTGTTTCCGGCATTAAATTAATTAGCTTAGGCTTTGGGGGTGTGTCAGATGATGGGTGAGAGAGAGATTTTCAGCCTGTTGTGCTAGATAAACACAGAGTACACACACATGCACACACTCGCACATCTCACGCGTGCATGCACAGACAGATTGCAAAACAGAATGGATAGCCAGTCCTGTCAGAATGGCCAAAGATGAGAAAAAAGAACAGAGTGAATGATCCAACCAGAGGGCACAAGTTAGCTACTACGCCAATCAAAGTAATTTGATATGCCAAATGAGGGAAAAACAAACGGAAATCTGATGTCTCAGCTAGCTTCCAGGGAATGCTTTCTTATCTAGTTACTTAAAAAAGAGAAAGTTTCATTTCTTTACCTTGCCTATTATTTCCTTCTATTGTGCATTTCTTATTTTATATATATATGTGTGTGTGTATGTCCCACCCCACCCCCACCCCTCTTTCCAATCCTTCCTTTAAGGTTTAATTTAACAATAACATTTTCGATCGGGGTCCTGCGCATCTCAAGGGCATTGCGCTTGAAATTGCACACACTCTGCACCATTTATCATAGGCTGACATGTGTCATGTTCCAGACTGCGGCTCCGAGAGGTTACAGCTCACGACTGCTCCTTTGTTGATCAGCTGCCGAGACAACTGAGGCACCTTTCTTCCCTTTTCCTTTCATTTTTTTCCCTGATTATTAAAGCTGCCTCATCCCCTTTTTGAAGGCCTAAGTCACCCCTTCGCAGAAGATGAAACACAAAAGAATTTGTATTGTGTTAGATTCTATGTCCCTCATTTCCTGAAATTTTTGATGGGGGCCCCTCGGTGTTTAATAAGATTGGAATGCACCACTATAAACTTTCATCTTTGTCAAGAGAGAGGAACGGAAAAGGCCATTAAAGTCAGCACTGACCTGGCTTTGTTTCTGAGCAGACAGCGCCTTGTGAAGGATGGGAACATTTGGACCCTACCTGGAGCCCGGGCACACCGACAGAAGCCACCTCATGTCCTCTTTTTCAGAGCAGGTTCTTTCATAGCATGGTCCTTGTTTCATGCTACTTTCTAAGTCAGGAGGATTTGAACTTCACCCTGAAATCTCTCTCTCTCCCTTTTTTGCAAGTTCAAGCATTGAAGTAAAAGCTGTGGACTGTCAGTTAACAGCATAATGCCTCAGTGAGCCTCACCCACCAAAGGCTCAATTTATCTCCAACTTTTAATGGAAACATGGGCTGAAACATTTGTTTGGAAAAGTTTTAAGAATAGGCTAACTGCAGTTAGTACTTATTGGGGCTCAGTGTGGGGAAAGAGAAACGTCCCATTAGGCGGTGCTTATTAAGACGGACTAGTTGATGAGCACTGGGCTCATTTTGTCGGCTGCAAAATGATGGCAAGACACAATCCCTGGCCACAAAGAACTCACTCGGAGAGGGGCGATGGTTAACCCAAAACAGTACAGGGGTATGACCAGAGAAAGATAGACAAGCAGAGGCCAATGCAGACACAATGACAGGTTTGAGATTTCACAGAAACATTGAGTCTGAGCCTTTAGGGAGGAAATAAAGCAATCCCAAGGTGGGTGAGGGCGAAGGGGCATCAGAGGAGGGTACAGCCTGGATAAAGTTTTGGGAGAGAGTGAGTTCAGGGTGACTGTTCTTCCCCTGCTTCAATTGGCATCTCCTGCAAGACAGGAAAAAAAGACCCATTTGATCTGGTTATGATGCTTCAGGACATAACTCTTAAGTGGACTGGGCTCATTCAACCCATAATGGCAGATGGTCTCCCCTGGCATCTGTCTCAGAATTCTTTAAGGGATCTTCACTACAGTGGGCTCCTAAATCATGATACCAATTAATAATGATGACTGCTATTTCACCTAAGTTAGGATTTGGTCGAAAATGAATGTGATGACTTCTGTGTATGTGCACATATGTGAATGTGTGTGTCTATGAGGGGAGGAGGGGAGGGGGAAGAGAGAGAGAGAGAGAGAGAGAGAGAGAGAGAATGAGAATGAGAAATAGACCTAATAGCTAGTGAGCTTTATAAGACTTCTAAAGTTTGCCCTTATTCATTCCAAGAGAACTCTGGCTTTGCAGACTTCCTGAGGGAGATGTGAAAAATAATTGACAACTGAAATCACAGCCCAAGGCACACTAAAAGAAAAGGTGATTGGAAGAGGGTCCTTGGGATGGCCAAATATCCCCTTAAAAAAGGGAACTATTCAAGTGTCCACAGGTCGTTTCATTTCTATGACAACAAACATCAGGGCCGTTTCCAACCATTTCCATGTTTGGCACTGCTTAGATAATATATTAAGATCATGTACTTTTCATCCAGATCTTAATATCCTGAAAGATATATCCTAACTGTCATTGAATTTGAGGCCGATATGTTAGCATACTGATGAAGTTTTGAAAGTAATGCATTGCAACATGTGGGAAAGAGGATAACACCTGAAAGACTAAGTACACGAAAACAGCGGAATCACCTTTTTCATTCCCTGCCATATATTGAGCTCTTTTCATATCTGCAACATATAATTATTATTCTTAATACCTTAAAAGAATGGAATGTCGCCCAATGATGACTTAGCTTCTCAAAACAGTGGGGTCATTTTAGAAGCTGATGAGAGACCACGCAGTCATTGAGTCCTACCTGTCCACATTGTCAAGTAGCTGTTTTTTGTTGTTGTTATTATTGTTTTCATTAAAAGCTTACAAAACAACCTATAAACAGGTCACATTCTTCCCTTATTAAAAAAGGGTCCTTGTGGAGATGAGAGCCTCTGGGTAATAAGAGGAAGGTGACTCAAAATCTAAAGAGGTCATCTGATTCCTGAAAGGGGAGGGTGCCACCAACCCAAACATGTGAAACCAAAAAATAGATAAGACATAATAGTCAGCTGAAAAGCATTCGAAGGCAATCAAGTAAAGAAGTGGAGAATATTGTACAAAAGAATAATGATCTTTGTACAGTAGGTAAAATATAGATTACAATTTATAACAGGATACAGGAAGGAGACAGGAATTGTTTATAGGACCTTGTGACAGAATTTCAACAGATCTCTTTTAAAAGCTTTCTCTTTGCCTTGGCATCGAGTCCTGGGCAACTCTGGCAGCTACATCAGATGAAATAAATTGCCCAGACTGGCAAGCATTATGGGGTCTGAGGAACAGAACTTGATCTGATCTGAACTCCAGATTCAGTTGCCGTTCTCTCTGTGGTCTAGTTTATCCACTGGCAGAAGACTCATCGCCTCCTGAACACCGAGTAGGGAGAGGTTTGCTCGTGGGAAAGAAAAAAAAAAATCCAGTGGTTTATATGACCTTTATGTCAGTCTCTTCCATCTCTATCCTAATGGGATTATTTCCTTCGAGATACTAGCTTCAAGTTACATGTCCAAATGAGGGTGATGGTTGAAGAATATTCTCACAGAAGCCTCCCTACTTTGTTACTGGGCTTTAATTGGAGTTTAGGGAATGGCAGTCCTGCTATTTCCTACCTTCTTCATAAAGTGTTTGTGAAGATTAAATGGGGTAATACATATAGAGTACTAAGAACAGTGCCTGGCACATGGTAAAGATTACAAAAGATAGTTGTTGTTATATGGCTAATCAGCTGGGTGGGAAAATTAGGCTGCTGTGTACACTTTCACTCTATTCGATGCAATTGTTGAAGTTTCCCTTGCTTTATCCCACTCTTACTCCCATTGTCTTTGTTTCTTTCTAGGCTGAGTCTTGCTTTATTTATTTGTTTTTACTTGTTAAAAAAATTTCTATTTATTTATTGTTGTTGTTCAAGTATAGTCGTCTCCTTTTCCCCCCACCACACCTCCCCTGCCCCCCAATCCTGCCTCCTACCATTGATTCTACCCCTCTTTGGCTTTGTCCATGTGTCCTTTATACATGCTCCTTGATGCATGTCAAGGGGATGCATAGAATCCCCTTTTTTCCCCCATTACCTCCTCCCACCTCTCCTCTGGTTACTGACAGTTTGTTCTTTATTTCCATGTCTCTGGTTATATTGTGCTTGCTTGTTTGTTTTGTTGATTAGGTTCCAGTTAGAGGTGAGATCATATGGTATTTGTCCCTAACCACCTGGCTTACTTCACTTAGCATAATGCTTTCCAGATCCATCCATGCTGTCGTGAAATGTAGGAGCTCCTCCTTTTTCCTGCTGCATAGTATTCCATTGTGTAAATGTGCCATAGTTTTTTAATCCGCTCATTTACTGAAGGGCACTTAGGTTGCTTCCAGTACTTGGCTATTATATATTGTGCTGCTATGAACACTGGGGTAGGGTATATAGGTTCTTTTCAATTGGTGTTTCAGGATCCTTTGGGTATAATCCCAGCAGGTAAAAAGGCAGTTCCATTTTTAGTTTCCCGAGGAAATTCCATATTGTTTTCTGCAGTGGCTGCACCAGTCTGCATTCCCACCAACAGTGTACTGGGGTTCCTTTTTCTTCATAGCCTTACCAGCATTTGTTTGTTGATTTGTTGATGACGGCCATTCTGACCCATGTGAAATGGTATCTCATTGTGGTTTAATTTTCATCTTTCTGATGGCTAGTGATGCTGAGCATCCATCCCCTGCTCTGTGTTTAGTCCCTTGACCTGAACTCAACAGCCCCTGGCCTGGCCAGTACCCCAACCTGCCTGTCCACAGCACCGTCCTTTGGTGTTTCACTCATTGAACAGGCTGGCTACCATGAAAATTCCCTACTGAAGTCATTTAGAACATGAGTTTTTCACACTGAGATAGAAAACAGTAATAAAATCCACCCCACAAAATTTATATGTGATTAAGTGTGTAGATATAATTTTACAACCCTCTACATTTTTTACTAGAAATCATTTTGTATCTTTCCATATAGTGGAAAATGTCAGTTAACCAGAAGGTTTAGGAAATGGGATTCTCCAGGTAATTTGGGATTTTTTCTTGTTAATTGACAATCAAGAAAAATACAACCCTTTTTTCATTGCCATTATTACCGAAATTGTTCTCTTAGATAGATAAATCCACTTTTCTGTCTCAGCAGTCTTAGTAAACTGAACTCGTCTGATTCTTTATTTGATGACTGAGATTCTTACAGTTCCCCAGGCTCCCTTTTATGAATGTGAATTATTGGTATTTATTACTGTAAATGTAGACTATGTAGGAAATTAGGAACAAAAGGGATTTTTCTGACTTTTCTATGTGCATAAATTTATTGGTATTCTTTTCCCTATTGAAGGGTAACTTTTCCCATTGATGTGAATCCAAGAATAAAAGGGAAAGTTCAGAGATGGCTGTTGGTTATGCCCCTATTGACCATTTCATTATTTTATTTCAACTCATTTCTCTCCTGTCTAGTAGCAGGATCCTGCTCTCTCCTCTCTAGTGCTGTTGATTTTCCTCTTCTTCACTCCCAGGCAGAATTACATTCCCTTCTGTGTGTTCCCATGAACCACATGTAGCATTTATAACCTTGTCTCTTAGTCACTGGTCTATAGCCCACTTCCCTCTGCTCTGACAACGGCTGCTTTTAATCCTCAAACATCAGCAGTCCCGCCTCACGTGGCACTGACATGGTCCCCCTTGATTTTAATATGGTCTGGAGAAGCAGGGCTGGGTACTAGGAATGAGGACAGCAGAGTCCTGAGGGAACCTCTGCCAATTCATGGTTATATGCCCTGAAGCCGAAGTAAAATATTAGGGCTGAATGCAACTTGAGAGAACTTGAACTCACTCATTTTGAACATGGAACCAAAGCCCCAGTAGGTCAAGTTTCTCACCCACTGTCCCACAACCACGGTTTGAACTCTGAACCTCTAGTTTTGGGTCAATTATCCTTTTGATATCACATGTCATATGACTCCCTCCTTACTGAGATATGTGTTCACTTTAGACATAAAAATAAGATGACAACATATTCATGAAGGTGCTTTGAAAAAATGTTGACTACTGAACGTGTAAGCACCCATGCCTCATATGTAAGCAACACCAGCAGGACTGCCCAAGGATGCCTCCCCTGATTCAAACCTGGGCTGAAAACCACAGCACAGGGTAAACTGCTATTAACATTTTGGTGAATTCTGCCAGAATAGTGAAGTTCTCGCAATAGTTCAAGAATGCAATGTAGAAACCTTTTTATCGGCTCTAAGACAACACAGAGGGGAGGAGTTTGCTGATACTAACCTAAAGACTAGTCCCTTTTTATTCCTGCTGTTTCAATATAGATGAAAGGAAACAAAGACACCAGAGCTGGAGTAGAGCCCACACAAAGGCACAGACTGATCAAGAGTTTTTCATACAGGATATCTCTTAATCGGCCTGACGGAAAACAGCAGTCATGTTCTATAGGAACGTGCAACAACGACCAAAGCAACAATACATGATGATGGGCAGCCACCAGCAGTAGATGCTTCGGTTCAGGGAGGCCAATGGTCTCTCAGGGGCAGGTGAAAGCCAAGGTTAGAATACGTGACTGGCACTGACCTGAGTCGTCTGGAAGGTGCGAGGGGTGAGTTAGAATGGGTGCACCAAGCAGTGTCTATGAACTAAGGATGTGAGTATAGACAGAAGGTGCCAACTTGGTCCTCATGGCCCAGGACAATGATGATAGAGCCCGAGGTACCACAGGACAGTGTAGTCAGGATGAGAGGAGGCTTGTTTCCCCTGGGGAGACTAACATGCTTACCACTGCCCCCTCTTCCCTAAGGCAGAGCAAGTGGCCTGGAGGAGACATGTCCAGGTTCAAAATCAGAAGGTAATATGCACATTTCCAATGCTTACTTCTCTCAGTCCTCAGAAACTCATAAGCTTCAGGAATCTTCCGTGATATCTACATGAAGTGCCTGTATGAATGAAGATGTTGGGTGCCTTTTATCCTTGTATCCAGTTGTATACAAAGGGCAAAAAGGACAGAAATCCACCTTTGAGATTTTTAGGAGAAAAATATGACAACAACAAAAAAATCCAATGACACTATTGGTCACAAACCAGGTTCTTAGTAGGAGTCTTTTGTCATTAGTGAAAAAAAATCAGTTACCTATTAATATTGTCATTTTCTTTGAATAAAATCTGCTCAAATGGGCTATATAGGAAGATATCCTTAATTTGCTTCCCTGGTTGGTGGCTGGCTGAAGAGAAGTGGAACTGCTGGTCCCAGGAAATTAAGAGAGGCGGTGTCAGGGAGCTCAGCTGGAAGCTGATTTAAGACTAGAGTAATTGCCAAGATGATTAATTATTCCTCTGAGTCGTACACAAGTGTTCCTTTTTCTCTTCTTTGCCAGCAGGCCGGCTTCATGGCCCTGTTGC
>PVKM010010499.1:0-24819 GCA_004027735.1 Carollia perspicillata
TGACATGCTCCTCCAGTTGGTTTGATTGATGCTCAACACAACTGTGTGGCCTTGGTATGCCTTCCTGAAAGTTAATTTCAATCACTTTTCTTTTTATTGAGAATTTTGTGACTCTTCCCCCATTTCTCAAAGCCAGAGCTAAGATGGAATGGTTTTCCAACAGGAGGTGCTTACCTGAGCATTTACCAAGGGCAAAAGACATCAGATGCTGGAGTTGGGTACCAGTGATTGCCACAGCTGGATCCTCCTGTTCTGGGCACTTGTGTAGAAACACAATCATTTCCCCTCCCCCGCCCCCTCCCGAGTGCACAACCTGCCAGAATGAGCAGGTTGTAATGAGCTTTGTTCCTAATCTGTGTCAGCCCTAAAAGGTCTGGGTGGTGGGGGCTGGAGGGAGTTGTGAGTAGTCAGGGGGTAAAGGCTCACTCCCTTCAGCATCCTTCTTCCCGGGATGGAGCCCCTAGCACAGAAGCGAAGCCTTGAAACACACACAAAGGAGGACTGCTGCTTCTGAGACATGGTGCCCCACCCGCATTCAGGCTAGGTGGGACCAGCCCAGCCAGCAGGGGCTGTCGCTACACGGAGCCTGAATAGGGGTCTGATTGCTCTTTTTCCCTCCTCTCCTCCTGATTACCGAATGAAATTGCCTGGGTGTGCTGTATGCTAAATGGCAGAGCAGCCGCCTGCCACTTGCTCCAATAATCCCTCTTTTAACTGTTGAGGGAAGAGTGGTTTTTTTACTCCCCCCCCAATAGCATCTCTGCCTCCTTCAGAGAAATAAGACCCTTCTTCCTTGTTCCCTTCAGTGGAGTGAGAGCAGCGTCTTCCTTTGCAGAGCCTGCACACCAGCTGCAGGCTACAGACGGGGTGGGCCTGGGGTGATGCTTCAGCTCAGATTCCGCACTGTTGAGGGTCGGCATGCATTTTGCCAGGGGCCTTGAGTGGCATGTGAACTTGTATTTGCATTTGGTAATGAGACACCACAGGCCCAACGCTGGGGGCTAATTATCTTCAAGTCCCCTATTTCCCTTTGCAGGCTGCCCTGGAAAGATGGCTTCCAGTTCCTAGGGCAGCTGCCCATCAGCTGGGTCCCCTCTCCCCTTCACAGGACAGAAGAGGTGGGGGGTGGGTTGTGCTTGGGGGATGGGACTAACATACCCAACCCCTATGACTCCTATTGCCCTGTAGTCACTGGTCCTGCAGTGCATGTTTAGAGCAGTGAAGCCCCAGACATGGATCTAGAGTGAGAGAAGCTCAGGACAGGGCTCTGAAGGTCAGGTACCTTCTCTGGACAAAAATAGTAGCGATATTACTACTACTACTACTACTACTACTACTACTACTACTACTACTACTATTAAATGCCATCATATGCCTGACATCCTGGCTTTATATGAGTCATCTCATCTAACCCTCACAACACTCCTATGTTACTGATATCATTAACTAGCCCCAATTTATAGATGAGGAAACCGAGAAGCAGAGAAATTTGGGACTTGAACAAAATTTAGTGTAGTGGTTAAGAGCATAGCTTCTGGAATGAAAAAGATTTGAATTTAAATCTGGGCTTGTCCACTTACAAGTCATATGTCTTTGGAGAAGGTTTTGGAAGCTTCAGTATCCTCATCAATAATAATAATAATAATAATAATAATAGCAGCTAATAATCATAGAGCACCCACTCTACGCCTGTACTGTCTTAACTGCTTTGCTTATATTAGCTATTGTAACCCTCACAACCACTCTTGACACACTTCATTGTTATTCACACTTTGTAGATAAGGAAGCCGAGGATCAAGAGGTTAAGTGACTTATCCAAGGTTGCACAGCTAATATGAGGCAAAGCTGGGGTTTGTATGTAGGCAGTGTGGCTTCAGAGCCCACACTTAACTACTGTGCCGTCCTGCCTCGCCTCAAAGCAGGGATAATAAGAAATCATACTTTATGGAATTGTTGAGAGCATGAAATGAGACAAAACCTATAAAGGTATTAAGCATAGCCTCAAGAAGAAGTTCTGACTCTGGGCTGTTGGTCTCCTGATGCATGTAAGAAGAAACTGTGTATCAAGTTGGTTTCACAGGTTTGAAGCTTTTCTTTGAGTTCCCCCCAGCTCTGCCGTTTTCCTTCACCCCAGTTAGAAGGGTGGCAGAGATAAAAGGAGGGGGAGTTCTGAAGGGCATAGAATCCAATTTCATGGCCATTTCCCCTGCCCAAGAGTATGGGGTCACTGAGCATAAGTTGTGCCTGTTGGACTGTGTGCCAGCTCTTTGTCGGCAAATGTGGTGTTCTGGACCCCACGGCAACCCGATGGGGCAGATGGGGCAGGTAGGCAGGCCTTACCATCCCACTGAAAAGGTGAGCAGACCACACCTGAGGTGCCTTTGAGCCTCTGGTGAGTGTGAGGGCTGGTGTCTCTGGGACCTGAGAGCCCAGATCCTCACTGTGGTGTTTTTGTTTTGTTCCTCTGCTCCCTCCTCAATTAACACAAATGGCCTGTGTCTCCATGGTGAAATGGAGCATTGCCTTTCTGGATGCCGACGATAAGCAAACTGTCAAGCTCCTGGTGTAGGAGGTTATCAGCTAGACCAGTCTCCGGGGACCTGCTTGTCCCAGTCAGAAGAGAAAGAGAGAATATGAGAGCAGGAGAGAGAATGAAATGAATGATTTGCAGCATTCAGTTCTCACCCTCAAGACCCTGGTTTGAAATCAAGTAACTGGGATTGGACCCAGGGGTCCTGCAGCAGTTGGAGCAAACTACACATGCTGGAGCATCACTGGACAGCGTGACCTCTGCAGACTTACTTACCTTTGGTTTCCCAGGTGCCTGGAAGCACACAGCACCACATGCAGGGTTGGTGGTAAAAGACAGAGCTCCTGGATGACTTGGCCAGACTCCTTCTGGCTCTCCTGCTGCCTTCTGACTCTCTCCGCAGATAACAAAACCAAACTCCCTTTCTGTTTGTTCTTCTCTTTTCCATTGTGTGTGTGGGAGGGGGCATTATTACAGAGGCGGATTCACCATGCAACTGAAGTTGTTACATATCCTCACTTACGTGGGCCCCTTCCAAGGCCCTGCACCTCATTTTGCATTTATAACTCTTTTCCTAAGGAGTCCTCAGTATCACATGTTCCCAGCCCCAGCTCTGTGCATCCGCCTCTGTCAAGAAGATGTGTTGCTGTCTGGTGACAGCAATGTGGCTCTGGGTGTGTGTGTGATTCCCTGATAACCTAAGACCCTTCATCACAGACGACTTTTCCTTCACTTCATAACCAACAGGGCAGGAACAGCCACAGGGAGGGGATGAGGGCATGTAGGAATATGGTTTGGGGAGGTGTGAGGGGAGCAGGACACATCTAGGAGATCCATTGGTCAAGAGAAGAAGTGTTTGGAAACGTTTGCCGTAGATTTGGAGGAACGAGCTGGTATATAAACAGAGGGAAAGCCCCGGTCACCCTCCTGAGATTTCCCCAGGCGAAGCTGGGATGTTTGGTTTGCCGCGGCTCAGAGGGGGGCTGTGTTACAGGTGACAGGCTGTGGCTGACAGAGGAGAGTCAGGCAGTGTGCTCTGCAGGCCTGTCTGCGTGATCTATTTGGGAACTGACAGTGCCAGTGGGTTGTCATTATGGCTGTTGTTCTCCAGAAATTGATGTGTTTGGATGACCTATTTAAAAGCAATACGGGGCTCCCTTTAAATGTATCATTCTCTATATCTGCTCTCAGACCTCCGAGGATGTCCACAATGTTTCTAAATAATGTATTTTCCAAAGTTAAAAAAAATTTTTTAAAGCCAAGAACCAGTACTAGCAGCTTTTAGAAACAAATTGATCTCATAGTCATCCAGCCAAACCACCCAGCGCCACTCTGATAAAACTGACTTTGCATGTGGTCCTCGAGACTGGGAATGCTTGCAGCTGATTCTGGGCTGGGTGCGGGGGGCAGGTGCTGTATTCTGGAAGGGTATGTCAGGTCCTGAAGATGTGGAGATGAAAGAAAGGCAGTCGCATGAGCTATAGGCTACTTGAAGCTCCTGGCTTAAGCTGTGAAGTGCATTTAGGATCCTTTTGGTTTTACTGAGGCTCTTATTTAAGTATGGTTTCTTTATAGCTGAGAAAATGACTCTGGGGAGGTTAGCCTTCAAGTTTCTCCACGAAACTATGCATCTGATCCTCTTGCCTGCCGATCTGGCTCTCCTGCAGCAGCCCACTTGCCTGTGTGAAGTCCTCAGAGAACAGAGTCTGGCCGCCCAGTGGTTGTTGGCATCCTAGGGCTGGTGCCTCCACTGTGACAGGCAGTGCTTTCCAGGCAGCTCCATAGCCTCTCCTCCAGGGGTGGTCGCAGCATGCTGCCTATAGCCCCTGCAGAACAGAGACACTGTAGTGTGAGAATACAGCTTACTTACTAAATTGCTTTCAAATAAAAACAAGTGCCCTGGCCGGGTTGGTCATTTGGTTGGAGCATCATTCTGGGCACCAAAAGTTTGCAGATTTGATTCCCTGTCACAGTATATATCTAGGTTGCAGGTTCGATCCCCTGTTGTGGCACACATAGGAGGCAACCAATCAATGTTTTTCTCTCTCTGAAATCAATAAACATATCCTCCAGTAAGAATTAAAAAAAAAAAACCCACACAAAGAGGGATGGCTGAAATCACTTATTTGTGATCCAAACCATGGAAGAGGACCGGCAAGGCTCGGAAGTCATCAGACACTCATGGTTCCATTCTTCCTCCTCATTCTCTCAGGCTTCTTTCCCTTCCAGGAGGGATCCTGTCTCCTGCATGGCCCTGGGAATGGGGAAGAGTGGGCTCCAAGGGTGTTAAGCCTCTTACCCATGGGATTCTTAAAAGATGATTCACTCTAGAGTGTATTTGTTTGATCTGGGTCAGAAAAGATGGGGCTGGAGTTCAGGCTAAGGCGATGTTCCATGAGTGCCTCGTAGGCTTCTCCTGGTGTACGGATGAAGTGCACAGGGATCCCACGACCTGTGTAGAAGATGGTGTGGCATTTATATGGCCTCCTGGAATGGCTTTGCCCTGTGTAGTGCATTGGAAACCAGGGCATATAGTGGAGAATCATGAAATAAGTTTGGAGGGGACTTTAAGGGTCATTGGGATGAACTACTCATTTCCCATCCTCTTTTCCACTGTACATTTGTTCCACCCACCCCCTGCCACCTCCAGTCAACTGCAGTGATGGGGGCTCAGTCCTTATCAAGGCAGCCTAATGTGTCTCTGATCACTGCTATCAGGGAGCCAGCTCTTCCTGCATCAGGCCAAAGTCAGCTTCCCAGCCACTTCTGTACTGGTCCTCATTCTAATAAAAGCAATCTGACCTTTGCAATGGGCCTTGTGGATGAGGGGTGGGCCATTTCTGGATGATGCTTTGCAGGAAATAACCCCGTGTCAAGGTAAAATTCATAAGGGATTCTCTAATATGGCACTAGCCGTGCACACACCACTGAGTTATTTAGAATTAACTGCTTGTGATTAATCTTAAACAATGGGGGAGGCATTGGTGTGGGAAGAGAGTCTGATGTAAGCAGGTGATTCATGCTCCAGTCATTCTGTTCCTGGGGAGCTTGCACTCTGAAAGATTCATGTCATCCCATCTCTGGCTTTATTATCTGTGCCTCATTTCATCCCCTAAGATGTCCCATCATCCCCCATACACAGCTGGCTTTCAGCATCTGAATTTCCAAGGAGCCCCCTGGAAATCTCTAATGGCTCAGCCATAAGATGAGAAGTTCTAAAATGCCATGGAACAGAGGAAAATGGAATTGGATTGGACTTGCTGGGCAAGTCCATCCTGGCAGCCAGAGTCAGACACCCTAAAAGATATCAAGATTTTGCTAAAAGGTTTAACAGGATGCTTAAAATAAAAGATAAGGGCCTGACATGGGGCAGTACTGAGTAGCTGCTCCTAGAAACCCGCCTTGGAAGCATGTGCTCTATGTGAGAATGCTTCCTACGCTGCCAGGTTGCGCTGGGTGTCCCATGGTGTTGGCACTGCTGGGCAGAAGTCTCTTGGGGAGAGGGATTAGGCGAGGTTAGAGGATGTCATTCCCACATCGACATGGACTGGAATTCCCTCCTGCACCCCAAAGGGGATGAGGTTATTCTTGGCTCTCAGCCATCTCCCTATTGACAGTCACCTTGCTGACACTACAGCTAAGAGAGGAGACCTGTCTTATAATGTTGTGGTTTAAAATAGTTTACTTTTAAGAGCAAAGCCCACAGACATCATTCTGAGTTCAAGCATTGAAATGTACCCAGAGCCACTGGCTTCGACTCTGAAGTCCCATTGTCCAACCAGGCTCCATGGACTCCAAGCATGTGCTGGGACTTGGGTCCGACTCTCTCACAGTCAAGTGGTAATGGCCACGTGCGAAGAAGATGGTTGAGTTTTAGTTGCTGTAGAAACTTTGCTGTTTGCTTTTCCTGATGTTGAGTTTTCAGTCTCGTGTTAATGCAGAGTGTGGCTATTTTTTCCCCTAGTAGAATACATAACCAGTGGCTACATTTTAATGTGTCTCTTGGCTCCCTTTGGCTTTCACATCCTTAATACAAGTTACAGTAGCTCAACTGGGTTTCCTAATTTCTGTTGTAGAAACATACATGAAGAGGTACTCTCTTTGAAAACTATAAGATGAAAAATCAAGGTGGAACTCTATTGCCCTTCCTTAATTACTGGACATACAGGCTTGCATGGTAAATGCCATGTTTCTGTTATATGACAAGAAGCAAGTGCTCAAAAAAAGTTTGTTGTCTTAATAAAGCACATTGTGTGTGTGTGCATGTGTGAGTGCATTCATATTTTGCATGCACACACATCTGTGTTCATGTATGTGTGTATGTACTCCCTAATGAGTGATGGATGGATGCAGGGCCCCAGGAATGAGAGCTCAATGATGGCCGTTGAATGATTTAATCAGTGAGGTCAGATATGACTTGGACCAGAGTGGCATGGGCACCATTGGAAATGCTTTCTCTTTTTCAATGGGAAACATGGTGTGTTTACTGGGGGAAAGTTTTTGTTGAATCTGTGTCAAACACATGCACAGTCCACTTGGTTTGATCTACTTGAGACAGACCAGAGAGACAGTTTTTGTTGTTTACAAACCAATGGTTTCCTGTAACAATTATAGGCAGCAGCAAGCCTGGGACCACGTAAATGCATGTGGAATGGCTGTTTGAGACAGGCACGTTGTTGTCACTGGAGATGGAGAGGCCGCATTAGCTTCTGTGGATTCCCTGGAGAAGACGAGGCTCCCTGGGGACAGGATAATTGTCCTCAGATAGCAGAAGAGCTGCCATGTAGAGGAGGGAGTGGATACAGGGCGGCAGACTTGAAGGGATTGGGGCTACAGAGGAAGACTTTTGATGCGCAGAGCTGTTGGGCCATGAAATACATAGCTTTACCAAGCCCAGTCACAGGAAGGGGTACAGCAGGTGCTGAAGTGACACCTGTCAGGAGTGTGTGCTTGTATGTGTGTGCCTCCAAATCCAGGACTCCATGGATCTGGAGCTCTCAGCAGCCAGATCCACCCTGTGTTTGATCGTATATCTCCCCAGCCTTTCAGAGCGTGGGAAGATTACTCTCTAGATCAGTGGCCTTGAAAAGGGGGAACATGTAAGACCATTTTAGGGGAATTAGGTAAGGAAACAATAAAATGTATGGTTAACTTATATGCAAATTATTTATAAATAAATATTCATCTATTGGAAGAACACCGTAAGATTATTTTTTTCTAATGGGGAGTCTGGTCAGAAAGGTTTGGAGGCCACTTTAGTGGACATTTCTCTCTCTTTAATCAGTTACAATTACTCTTGGCTTCCTGTTGAGGTCCCTCACCCCTGGGGCTTGCAGCTTTCAGGTGGAGGCTGATGGCAAGAGTGCTCCTGATGCCCACGGTGTGTGTTGGCTCTTCTGCTTTATCTTCAGCCCTGTGTGTGGTGTGGCGATTGACTTGGCCAGGTGATTTTGGAGGGCCCCATGTGAAGATACTGCAGTCACACCTCCCTCCTTCCAAAGCCTCAGTGTTTGGAATTACTTATACAGATGTCCCCTGACTTACAATGGTTCCATTTATGATTTTTTTGGACTTTACAGTAGTGCAAAAATGATAGCATTCAGTAAAAAACATTTTTCAATCTGGAGTTTTGGTCTTTTCCTGGGCTAGCGGTATGAGGCGCGATTCTCTCTTGTAATGCTGGGCATTGGCAGTGAGCTGCGGCCCCAGTCAGCCCCACAATCATGGCTGTAAGTGACTGGTACTCTCAGGGGTGTCCAAACTTTTGGCCTCTCTGGGCCACACTGGAGAAAGAAGAGTTGTCTTGGGCCACACATTAAATACACAAAAACATGAAAACTGATGAGCACAAAAGAGGGTTTAAGTAAATTTATGATTTTGTGTTGGGCTGCATTCATAGCCATCCTGGGCCTTATGCAGCTCGTGGTTGGCCCCCCTCACCAAAGTGTCCATTGTGTTGGATGATTTTGCCCAGGAACTGGCTGGGGACATTCAAGGTAGCCTGGGCTAAGCTATGATATTTGGTAGGCTATCTGTGTTAAATGCATTTTCAACTTTTGATATTTTCAACTTACAATGGGTTTATTGGGACTACTATATCAGAGCTACTTTCAAAGTCATGGTAGTTACTAGGGCAACTTTGGAAATGTGTAAGGGACCAAAGTCTTTGAAGTATATGGAAGCATTAGCAAAGCATTCAGTGATGTATAATCACCTATTTGTAGGGACAGGCCATCTGTTTACTGGAATACGTTCATTCTTCTAATACTCATGGAGCGAGTGCCTCTTATGTACCATGTGCTCCTTGCCCTTGAGGAGCTTATGGTCTACTTGAGAAGCCTGTCAGGCAAACAGGTGTAAAACACACTGGAGCTGCTCATATACTAGGGAGAATGTTCATGGAGTAGCTCAAAAGGGAGTGTTTCACCCTGCTTGGGGTGGGGGCTGGGTCGGAGGAAATCTCACAGTGGGAACTCTTGGGTGGGACTGGGAGGCTGTATTTAATAGCCCAGGAGGAAGGGGCATTCAGAGCAGCCCTATGACCAGCAGGATGCTATTCCCCATGGTTTGCAGTGGTTAATGTGGCCTGTTTGGAGGACTGAGGCCCATGGAGAATAATAAAAGAAGTTAGGCAGGTGGGTCTTAGACACTATGTAAGGATTTTAGACATTATTTCTTTCTACAGCTGGGAGTGGTCGGAAGTTTTTCAGCTGGATAGTGGTGGTCAGATTGGAATTTTAGAAAGAGGGCTCTAGAGGCATTTTGCACAGTGGATTGGCCGGCAACTAGGGAGGTGAGAAGGGGCCGTGCTATGTTTCTGGTGAGAGAGAAGAGCCTGTACTGGGTGAGGGGTTAGTGATGGAAGAAGTGGCCGACTATAGAGATGTAAGGGAGAGAAACTTAATAATTGGAAAGGTAGTGACTTTAAGTGTTTTGGGGCTCAGGCTGTCTGGCTCTGACACACCCACACAAGCTGTGCAAACTTGGGCAAAGAACTTAACTTCTCTGTGTTTCAGTAGCACCATCTGTGAAATGGGGATAATAGTGCCCACCATTTAGGATTGCTATGAGGTTTACATGAACTAGTGCACATAGAATGGTTAGAACAACGTTTGGCACATAGTAAGCATTTGGTGGATATTAGCCATTATTAAAAATTATTACAGATTACCAATTACTATTGAAAAGGGGGAGGAGGAGCTTTGATAATATGTTCTTCTGGTTATAGATATAACCAGGATAGGAAGGTCAGTGGGAGGAGCATATTTGGGGTGAAGGTGGAAGAAAGGTAATAATACATTTTGGTTTGTCTACACCCTGACTTCCCTTCAGAACCTGTGGGACGCCTGCAGGGAGGGGGCAGAGGCAGGTAGGAGCAATGGCTGTTTTAGGGGGTGAGGGAAGGTTTACACACAGATGAGGTTGTCCAGGCAAGGAGTATAATTGAAAGGTGAAGGCTAACTATGAAACCTTTGGGAACCTTAATATTTAGTATAGTACAGGAAAAGGAATCCATGAGCTAGATTAAAGCAGATGACCAGAGATGTAGCAGGGAACTAGGAACCAAAGGAAGTTCCTTAAAATTCTCCACTGGTCAAACAATGACAGAGTACGAGTACACCTTCTTAACCTGGTTGAAGTTGGGGCTTGCATTTCAATGCAATAAAATGGCATCAAAAATTACATATTTTAGTTTTAAAGATTATTCACATTGGCCTTTCTTCTACTTTAATTTAGTGAGGTAATTGAGAAATTTTCTACAAATAGAAATTTGAGAAAACTTCTGCAAATGGAAACTTAAGTCTCATGTATCAGTGACGAACCTGAGGATTTTGGATGTTCTCCATATGATAGGGTTTCTAGCTCCTAGAGTATCACACTCCAATGGGAATCAAGGGCTCAAAGATCTGAAAGAAACCAGCCCAGAGACATGAGGTGACTTGCCCAAGATCAGCAAGTTGGCATTCTGATTTGCACTTTGCTTTTCTTTGAGACTGTGTATGTTGAACATGAAATGCCGTGGCTACATTTTTCTTGGAGTTGGGTACCAGCACTGATGCTCAGTTCAGGGCCACACCTTCTCCTGGCATTGGGGGAGAGTCCTCTGACTCTGGTCCTTGTGAGCTGAAAGAACCAGATGCCCCAGAGTGGAGGAACACAAGCCCCTGCCTCAGCAGCCAGCTATATAAGTGCTAATAATTAATTCACTTGTGGTTTCTCTATCCCTGCCCAGGGCTGAGGTGCTTGGAAAGGAAGCAACACACTTTCTTAAGGAAATCAAGTCTCGGCTCTGCTTGCCTGCTTGCTGCTTTCCTCCTGTTTTTGACTCTCCCGGGGCTGGAGATGGGGGCGGGGGTGTGTTTCAAATGCTTGCTGTGCATTACAGTTTTCCAGGAATTTCAGGACACAGGAATTTTTACCCAGCTGTGTGGTGTATTGCTGTTCAGCAATCTGAAGTTGCTTATCTAGCGCAAGTCAGAATGGGGAGCCTAGGGAGGAAGGGGAACGCTTCAAATATTTTTCTAAGCAGAAGAAATTGAGGTGTTAGGGGCCCAGCTGGTGTGTGATGGGAACCAAGAAATGGAGCCGACGTGAGCATGCATGCTCATATGAAATCTCTTACTTGTGTTTTCCAAAAAGTACCTTGTTCCACCTTCTACAACGACAGCATACACTTACTGAGGGCCCACTGTGTGGCACAAGCACTGGGCGTGGAGTAATGGACAGGACAGGTAGGCCTTCATGCTTAATTAGCCACACAATTACTAAGTGATGGATGCTTTGAAAGGAGAGGCGTGGCCTAGCAGTGGCCTCTTCATACCTAGCAGGGTGAAGACTCTGTGAAGTTCAGGAACGTGATTAAGACGCTCCAAAGAGTCACAGGATTCCAAGGAGTCACAGGGCTCCAGGGCTGTTTTTGGACCCAGTTCCCAGCCTGAGTTTGCTGGCCGAGGGTTGCTGTTGTAGCCAGTGGACTTAGGGCTGAGTGTAGCTTAGTGCCCACCTCTAGTCATATTACTGAGTATAGCCTCAAAGATGCCATCTTAATTTTATGGAGATCTTAAGATTTATCACCTGCTTATTTTGATTGACTACATTTAACAATCATGATGATGATGAACTAATTCTCATAAAGTGATTTCTACATGCCAGGCACTGGGGTAAGTGCTTTCAAATGTGACTTCCTTTAATTCTCCCAGCCACTGCTACCAGGAGGTTCTACCATTGTTTTCCTGATTTTATAGAGGAGGGAACTGAAGTTGAAGGGAGAACGCCATCTATCTGCCTAAGAAATGGGTCCAGGAGATTGAGCTGGAGACTGGGCTCTCACTCTGCTGCACCTTCAACCTGACTTTAAATAGTGGTTCCTGAGGCCGTCGATGACCCGACCCTGTTCTCTGCTGGCCCAGGGGGGGTGACTCTAGTATGCAGGGTACCACCTTTCTTCTCTTCACTGGCCTGTCTTCTGACTTTTCTGTCCCTGCACATGACTGTTTTGATCCATTCAGACACATGTTGCCAAGAGAAATACACAGGCAGTCCTGGACACCCTACTTTTCATCCTTGGTGTCTTATTCAATCCCATGGACTATTATACTGAACCATGGACTACTTGATCTGGGTGGTCATATTTTCCCAATTTGGTTGTTGTCTGTTGTCAGCTTAATACCACTAACTGAAAGATCTTCTTTTAAGCTTTGATGGAAATCTTTTGCTTGTATTAAATTATAAAATTAATAATTGTTTTGATTTACATATCTGCCCTCAACATATACATTTTATTACCCTTCCCTTCTCTTGAGCTCAGTCTGCTCACCTCCTTTTATGAAACTATGACCTAGGGAGGCAATGTAACTTACAGTTGGCCACTCAGCTAGAAACTGGCCAGGGGACTGGGACTAGAGACCAGGTATTGTGATTCTCAGTCTAGCATCTGTTCCCTATATCACATCGAGAAAAAATATGTGGCTCAAGAGAGTTGATTGATTCAAAAGTACATTGATCCCTGGCTGGTGTGGCTCAGTTGGTTGGAGTGTCATCCTATAACTGAAAGGCTGAGGGTTTGATTCCTGGTCAGGGCACATACCTAGTTTGCAGATTTGATCCCGCATTGGGGTGGGTACATCTCCGGTCCGGGCACCTAAGGGAGGAAACCGAGCAATGTTTCTCTCTCACATCGATGTTTCTCTCTCTCTCTTTTTAAAAAAAAAGCAATGAAAAAATGTCCTCAGGTGAGGATTAAAAAATAATAATAAATTTTAAAAAAGAACATTGATTGTCAAGCATAATTAGTGGTGATTAAAACAGCTATGGTGCCTGTCTTCATGGCCCTGAAAAATTAGAAGAAAATAGTTATGGAAAACCAATAAATGTGTATTTACAGTTGTGATGAGTGCTCTATAGGTAGAAAGAATAGGGTGAAGGATGACCTAGTGCGACAAAAGGGTGGCTAGGAAGGCCCCTCTGAGGAGGTGACACATAAAGAAGAGAAGGAACGGGGAAAAGTGATGGAGAGGGGCTGTATATGTTCTTTGTCACTTGCCTGGCCTAAGGGCAAGGTTGACTCCTCTAACTAATATCCATGACAGGAAATATGTCTCTCCCTTTTATATATCTGTTTGGGATATGGTTACTGGGCAGTGCCGGTGGGTGGAGGGAGGGATGGATGGATAAGGGACTGGTGGTGGGGAAAGAGAGAGGCTGTCAGTGTGATGGGATGAGGACAGCTGGTCTTGTCTCATACGTGAGCCCTCCCGTCCGGAGTTCAACCCCCGAGACGTGGAGACTTGGGGGTGAAATTTCTCTCTAGAGGAAGCTGTTTATGGAGCAGGTGAAGATGAAAAGCTGCTGAAACAAGAAAACCAGTTACTGTCCTTTAATGCCAGCGGAAAGAAGCTTGCTCCTCACATAGCTGCAATGCCCAGAAATCAGCTTGAGCATTTCCAAAGAGCTACCCTTTCTTCCTAGCACTGACCATCTTGCTAGGACCTGCCCTCTCAGGTCCTCCTGGCCACCACAGGGTGTTTCCTTGCTATGTGAAGTGGAATAGCTCTTGTTACCAGGGACATTTATATCCCAGAATGTCTAAAAACCCCTCAGCTTGGAGCAAGAGGGGTACAGTCTGAGACTTGGTGTCAACTTGAAATGCCCTAACATTTTTTTTAACACTTTTGTGCTTCAGGTACTTTGTGAGTAGATTTACCTTGTATCTCCATTTTTGGTGAAGGGACTGAAGCACAGAGGCACTCCCCAATCTACCCTCAACCTAGTGGGACAGACACACAAAGGGGCTAGAATATAGTTTTACCATTCCTCAGGAAAACAAGAAAAATAACCATAGGGCAGGAAATTTATTGTAAAGTCACATTGTTAAAAAATTGTGAGATTATACCCTTTCATTTGGGAATTCTTTTTTTTTTTTAAATATTTTTTATTTATTTATTTACTTTTAGAGAGAGGGGATGGGAAGGAGAAAGAGTGGGAGAGAAACATCAATGTGTGGTTGCCTCTCGTGAGCCCCCTACTGGGGACCTGGCCTGCAACCCAGGCATGTGCCCTGACTGGGAATCAAACCGCGATCCTTTGGTTCACAGGCCCGCGCTCATCCACTGAGCTACACCAGCCAGGGCTGGGAATTCTTAATATGCCTTTTATTTTTAAGAAAATATGGTAATACAAAGTGTCAGTTGGGGGATTTTACTCTTTTTTGGCAAAATAAAAATATAATTATTCTATGTTAGTTTCCAAAATTACTTTAAATATGTTACAGGTAAATAAACTCTGTTAGTCTGAGAACCACTGTTGAAGGCAATAGCTGGTTTCTATGCTGTCTTCTTACTGGGAGTAGAGTATTTGTACAATTTTACCCACGTTCTATTCTGAACTTTTATCAGAAAAAATTGCTACCGGACAGGGCCTCTGAGATCATATAATTTATTTATCTGTAGCATTTACCAAGATGTTTTGATTGCACATTTTGACCCTGAGACCTTTTAACTCTACGTTGGCATAAGCAGAATTATACAAACACTAAAACATTTTTTATTGAGGGAGTATTGTTCAAAAGCAAACAATGTGAGGCTCATAATTCTTCAACTCATTTTCTCCTCAGCATAGTTAAACCATTCCTTATTTTTCCAATTCATTTACAGTTTACGGAGTTCTTTTTAACAAGATCAATTCTGCTCCATGCATCTTCCCCAGTGAAGATTTGATTCATCGATCAGTTGTTTTTTTGTGTGTCCATCAAATTTTGCCCTTATAGCTTCTAGCATTGTGGATGTTCTTTTGTGGTCATTATTCCTACCACATTCAATTTTCTCATGTCACATTTGCTGGTCTAAATTTTGTCGTGAATGTTTGATTCTTCCTTCAATTTTTCAGTCAATAACAAATTTCACCATGTGCGTTTTTAGCTGCTGCCACTTCCATTTTGTGTTGATTTTTTCCCTGACAGGTCTGATTTTTTTCCCCAGGTTAGTTTTTGCAGTTTGAAGAACCACGTCCTACAACTAAAGTCAGTCTCTTCTCTGGCTTTTTTTTTGAAACATACACGAGGGGCCATAGCATCAGGGTCAAAATATCTTGTGTCATTAACAGAGACCAGTGGTTCAGGATTAAGAAACCGGCCCAAGGCCATAGATAAAGTTAGCAGCAGAGTTCTGTTGGGTCATTTTAGACTACATAGCTCCTCTAGTTCAGAGAAGGGCAGAACAAGAGTGTGAAATTGGGATGATCTTGATGGTGTGCCTGCCTCCTCCTACCCTCCACTCCTCAACTCCTCTTTAGAGCCTGACATAATTCCCATTGACCCACCACCCTAAGAAACAGCAGCTGGGGCCTAGGTTCAAGCCTCTTGGCATCTCCTTGCTCCCTGGCTGAGCCTGCCTTAGGCTGTGTGTGCACTGGGCTTGATTTACAAACAAGCTGGACCAGCAAGGGAAAAAATCCTCTCTTGTGAAGAATTAGGTCACTGGCAGAGTTGGGGAGGAGAGGGAATCAGGCCTTTTTTTTTGCCGTCCTTCAGTTTACCCTCCTTGCTGGAAGCAACCAGGGCAAAGGCCAAAGGTGTTCCTGGGAACAGACATTTGGGGTTGGGGTTGGGGGCAGGCAGTACCCCCATACACGTTCAAGTGTGGTTGTGTGTGAATGAAAGTGGTCTGTGTCCCACTGACTTGGGACTCCCCCCACCCAAGTGCATTTGTATGGATTACTCTAAGGGGGTATTAGTGTTGCCTAATAACAGCTTCAGATTTATCCAGGGATTTGTGTGATTAATTCTCAAGCAAAGTACAGCAGATAGATTAGAGCTCAGCCTGTGCGGTTGGTCTACACCACCCATTCCCTCCCTTTCTAACTGGTGCTGGGGGAGGTTCTCCTCCTTCTTCCTTGTTGTCCTGATGGTTGAAGGCTCTTATGTTTAGGACCCAACCATAAGGTGGCTGAAACCATTTCCCACCACTATAATGCATGAGCGAGTGTCCAGGAAGACAGTGAAGTCTTTAAGTTCATGTTCTTATTCCTCTGTGGAAGCTGCAGAGAAGGGGCCACCACTGTAGTTTTTGTGCTGGTTTCTTCTCCCAGACGCCTGTCAAGGCACAGGTGCCCTAAATGTGGCCCCACAGGGACAGTAGTGAACTGACACATTGGTGACTGGAGTTCTGGTTTCAGCTTGAACACTGTCCAGCTGGTAGACATGTCAGTTCCCCTGTCTTGGGTCTGTTTCTCTCATCTGAGCCTCAGTGGATTCTGCATGACTTTATGGCATTGATCACAGTTACAATTAAATAACCAATTGTCTAGTTATTTGTGGCTCACATGCCCAGCTTGGCTTGAAGCTCCAAGAGTGCAGGACTCATGTTTGTCTCATTGATCTGCCATCACCCTAGCACCTAGCACACTCCAGTGGCACAGGTCTGGGTAACGAATATGTGTCAGTGGGTTGTATAATGAAAGGGATGAGTCTGCTTGACCTCCTACAACTGAACTTCTAAAATTCCCTACATGTCCTCTACTCTGTTCTCCTTGAAACAATCACGTAACACCCCCCATTTTTATGTTTCTACTGCTTTTTAACTATACTACTGCAGAAGTTACAACATAAAAATGGTAATTAATAACATTTATAACTTAAAAGGCATGTTTTCAATACATAGTACATGGAGTTCCTTTCCCATCTTCTTGCTTGATCTCTATCATTCCTGGCTGTGGAGTGCCTCATTGTCTGGGTCCCCAAGTGGCCTCTGGAAAGGCCTATGGAGTCCTGTTGACAACTTCAGGAGGGGACTGGTAATAATTAGAAGGCTACATGCATGGTTTTCAGACTCCAAATAAGATTTTTTTTTTTAGGTCCAGGGCAGACACCGTATTAATTCCACACCAAGAAAACTTTACAAAGGGAAGAAACCAATCTTGCTTGTTTTCTGAAAATGGAAGGAGGGGAGGAGGATGACAAAAAGCAGAAAAGCTGACAGGGGCTTAGTAGTGAGAGAGCCTTCAATTAGGGCTACTTGCTTTCTCCAGAGGGTTCCGGGTCTCTAGAAGACTCCTGGTCTCAGAGTGAGGACTTTTGTAGAAGTGTTCAGTTGAAAGTCCCCAACTAACCCGAGCCAGTATGTGACCTGTGGCAGGTGCTGCTCATCAGTCATGACCTCCTCTTTCTTGCAGGCCCACATGAAGCCTCAGACTCTTTCTTAACACACTACTCCAGGGTGTCACAAATCAGAGAGAATGGGACTAGAGTGTGCTGAGGGTGGTGCCAGGCATATTGTTAGGCATTTTTATATGCATTTGTCTCTTTATTATCTTGACAAATCTCAAATTAATATGATCCCTGTTTTCCAGATGAAGTTTACATAACTTAACCAAGGTCACATAATAAGTAGCAAAGCTGGTATTTGAGCTCCAAATTTATGGTCTTTTGGGTACACTGTATGCCCAACCCTCAGGGGCGTCAATCTGACCACTGGCTGGCTTTGGCGACGTGTTCTTATAAGATTTCTCTCCACTTAATTGTTGCTGTCTATCCTCTGAGGGCCGCTTCAAGGTTTCTTCAGCAAAGATTTAGAAGCATTCTCTGTCAACTCTGAATCCCCCATTAGTGCTAAGTGTGATAAAAGATGACCAGATACAGCTGTCCTATCATGTTTATGTCCTTTCTTGGCTTATTGGATTGACTAACTACATCACCCACAGTTATTTTGAGTCTCCAGTGCCTAAGTCAGTGTCTGGCATGCAGTAAGTGGTCAGTAAATGGTGGCTATTTTGAATTCAACCAGACACAAAGGCTCACTGTGGGAACAAAAAAGGGTGAGGATAAAGACTCATGAAAAAAGAGCCTTCCCAGCTGTTCTGGGAACCTTACAGCCAGCCTTTCTCAAACTGTTCAGTGAGATGTCACCAGGTGTTTTACAGAGAGGGGGTGTCCAAAGTTTCAAACCTCTGGGAAAACTGATTATTTCACACTGTGTCTTAGTGCAGGTGAGGCTTTCTGGAGTTTTGCCATAGAGATACTTGATTACCTTTGTTTAACTCATTGTTTTCTAGGTTTATTTGACCACAGAATATTTTTTGGAGGGGGGCGGTGGCAAGGAACTCCTATTCACTTCTTGCTGGATATTTTGTTTTTGTGGAATTCAGTTGCGGATATGTTGCCCCAACTTACAGTTCTTTCTCTGAAATACAGGCCCCAGGGTCCTGCCCAGCAGCAGATGTCATGGTCACTCTAAAGTGCTTTATGACCATCAATTCTTTCCCTCAGTTTTCTACACTGGTTTTTGAGGTTTGCCTTTATGTCCCGTTGGGTGATAGATTTGGGTGGTTAGACCAGTGAGGGAAGAATAAATAGGGAACTGCAGGAAAGAAAAGGGCTTTGGATTCAGAGAAACAGAGCGTAAGTCTTGTCTCCTACTTGTGAGTTGAAGGGACGTGGGGATGTTAACTTCTCTGAGCCTTGGTTTCCTTATCTGTTAAATGAGGATAATAGTTGTCTACATCAGGGTTAAATACACATGCCCAAGAGGCTTCTGTGGCCAGCTGACACATAGAAGTTTTCAGTAAATACCAGAGATTGTAATGAACAATGATCCCTGCACTTGTCTTCTGGTCATATTTTTGAATTTCTTTATAATATTATTGTGAATAGGGACCCTACTCAATCTTTTTTTTTTTTTGACACCAGGATCAAGCATCGTGGCTAGTAAGGAAATGCCACTCAGTTAAGGTTTCTGGAGTGAATAGATGAATGACATAGCACTTCATTGTTTATAAAATGCTTTCATGTTTATGGTCTCATTTAAACCTCACTGCAACCTGGACATGTGATCAGAGTTATTGTTCCCACAAGTATGGGTATGAAAACTGAGTCTCAGAGGGGCTGAGTGAGTTGCCTAAGGTCTCAGCTAGTACTAGGGTGAAAAGTTAGGCCTCAAAACCAGCGCTTCTGTGAGCAAACTGTACCATATACACACTGCGTTCAGCCTTTAAAATAAAGGAAATCCTGACATCAGCTGTAACATGAATGAACCGTGAGGATATTGTGCTAAGTGAAATAAGCCAGACACAAAAGGACAAATGCTGTATGATTCCACTCATATGAGGTTCCCAGAGTAATAACATTAATAGATACAGAAAGTAGAATGGTGGTTGCCAGGAGGTATGGGGAGATATTGTTTAATGGGTACAGAGTTTCAGTTCTGCAAGATGAAAAGGGGTCTGGAAATGGATAGTGGTGGTGGTTGCACAACAGTCTGAATGCACTTTGTGCCCCTGAACTATACACTGAAAATGATTAAATAGTAAATTTTATGTTATGTTATTAATTTACCACAATAAAAAATTAGGAGAACAAAACAAAAACCCCTGGCTTCTGATTCCAAACCCAGGGCTTTTTCCTGCTATCCATAGCAGTGCCCCCTACAGAAGAACTTCAGTAAGCGTCTTCTTCCAAGGTTCTTTTTGTGCTGAATTGCAAAATGTGCAGAACTCACCTCCACTGGAACCCTGGGAAATCCACCTGTGTCTTCCAGGCGATAATTCCAATTGGCATAAGCCCTGAGGGTTTAGTCTCTCCAGAAAGAAATCTTGGAAAGAGGACAGATCTTCTTTCTCAAGGAAATCACTTGGGTCAAGTAATGCAATAATTATGATTTGCCAACATTGATCAGTACTTCCTCTTGGTACTGATCCATCTTGGTACTTTTGCATGCATTAGTTCCTTATAACCCTTACACCAGTTCTGTGAGGTATGTAGATTATCTCCATTTTACAGATGGGGAAATAAGGGCTCAGAGAGGATAGTTAACATGCCCAAGATCAAATATATAGTATTTATTAGGGCCAGGACTTTTATCCAGGTGTTTCTGACTCCAGAACCCTGTGCCGTCTGCGGGGTGCAGGGAAATTGAAGATGTCTGCATCTAGGCTGTTTCTGCAACATGAGGATGTATTCCTCTCTGTCTTGCTAGATGATGGGACAGCCTGTCATTTAGATCATTTAGGTCAGTTTCTCTCTCTATTTCCTTGTATTCTCTGGGCTGCAGGTATGCACCTCTCTTCCTGGAGGGTCATGCTCATTTAAGGAGGTCAGCATCTATTTCTTTACCTAGGAAGATGGCATTTGGGCCCCGACCCCTGACAGTGTCCATCTGCCGTGAGGACTTTTAAAAGCCCTCATCCTGTTAGGTTGGGAGCCTATTGTAGGTGCCAACCTCATGACCTAAGGCTGGGAAGTATTATTTAGCTAGAGATGACTTTTGTTTGCAAGGCTTAAACAGTTCAATAGAAGTTCAACTTGGCACTTTCAGTTTATAAGGGATATGTCAACATGCCAGCAGGGACACTAACATTAACAGTTTCAGTAAGTTTTTGTTGAATGTTTGCTCTTTGCCTGGTGTTGTGCTAAGCACTTTATGCGGATCATCTCATTTGATCCTAACAGTCATATAAATTAGGTACAGTCAGTTCTGCTATAATGTGTGTTTTGAAAATGCAAATTTGTGCCAATGCGATTGACATATTAGGGAACTATTTGAGCATAATAATTCCGCTTTTGATTATGCATGACTTCATCTGTAAGAAACACTAGGTGAAGGCAGAAAGCTGCAGCCAGCTGCCTCGAGCTGTGTAGGGACACACGAAGTGCACACACCTTGACATGTGGGAGCTGCTTCGGTCACCCTGTGTGTGATGAGCCACACCCCCCCGGCTTCACGTGACCCTCCCCTCACTGCGGCACAACAGCTCCTCACAAGCTCCCCACTCCCACAAACAAATTTCACATCCTTTTCAAGTGCCACACTTCTTGTTGTACTTACATGTTTCTTAACCATGTAACACATACAAAACGGGTTCCTGTCTTTTATTGTTATTTAATATATTTATGGGATAATAATGTACATGACTTCATAGGGCTGTTTTGAGGATAAAATGAGTTAATACATGGAAAGCATTGAACAGTAAGCACTCAATTATTTTGGTATCATTTCCACATTACAAGTATGAAACTCTGAGGATTTTTAAACTTGTGTCTGTCATTCTTCTGTCAAACAATACCTTGAATTGACCTGCTAAAGGACACAATAAAATATCAAAGCACAACACAATCATTGCTCTTAAAGGCATGAACATAGGAAAAATTAAGAATGACAACTGTGAAAGTTGCCACTGTCTTTATTATGTGTCACTGATGATATTTGGGGGTTTAGGGCCCCAACCCCATTTTTCCTAATAAGCCCTGTGCTTTTCACCATGCGATTTTGCATAGCGCAGTGACTTTTAGAAATGCATAGGAGTTCTGAGTACCTTGCTAGCAGAACTGACTCTACTACCAATTATTCCCATGCAACTGAAGAAGAAGGTGAAGCTAAGAAATTTGACAGAAACATTTTTAATCACAACTGGCAAACCACAATTCAAACCCAAGGTTGCCTTAGCCCCATGTCTGTGCTCAGAATCCCGAAGGCATAAAAAAATAAGAGTGCTGACTGCACTGATCTCTGATGTTGTCTGTAGCGGGTAGATGGCCTCTTCCCCCACCTGTCAGTCAAGCTCTAATTCCTCAAGCCAGAGTCACTGTGTGTACACGGGAGCCCGTCAGGTATTGGGACACAGCAGTGACCTGGCCCACAGTGCTGTCCTTGTTCCTTCCTGCCTCTCATCCTGCTCCTCTCCCTGCCACTGCCTTCCTTGGCCGGCTGGCACCTGACACAGCAGCTACCCTTCCTCTCTAGCTTGCAATCTGGAGTTATTAGCATCAAGGAACAAAAGCAAACAGCACCAGGGATTGGGGGGGCTCAGTCTTTGACAAAGGTGGATAAATGGGCTCTGTGTCGGGGATGAAGCTAGCACCACCTGGCCTTTTGTGGAGAGACAACTCTTCCTGTGTTTGAAGAGCTCAGACACCGACAGCTGGAAAGAACCCCTAACACAGGAAACCCAGCCTCTTCACTGCTGGAAGTTTGCTTTAGCTCCCAACTAAAAAAAATCATTTCTGTGTTTGCTCCTGAAGGAAAGGGAAGAAACTTGTGCTCATCCTCCCCATTAGGGATAAGAAAGATAGGCTTCTTTGGACATGCAGGCTTTGCTTTTATTTACTTATCTTTTTCTAATGTTGTAGTTGGGTGTGATCCTGATATTTATGGGCCTGGGGCAGGAATATACACAAGGCCACCAGGCAGCCTCCCTTCTTTCTACCTCTAGCACCATAAAGGCCTACATCTGTGTGCATGCCTAGCCTGCAAAGGTCCGCAGATCCTGCAAACAGCCTCCCCTCCTTGGCCATTTCTTGACTCTAGAGCAGTGCTCTCTAACCTTTTTGGCACAGAGGACCAGTTTTGTGGAAGACAATTTTTCCACAGACCAGGGTGGTGGGGATGGTTTCAGGATGATTCGAGCAGATTATATTCAAGCTTACCTCCTGCTGTGCTGCCTGGTTCCTAACAGGCCCAGACCATGGGTCAGGGACCCCTGCTCTAGAATACATAGACCAGTGGCTTGGGCTGCTTTTGGGAGAATGCACCCAGGGAAGAGGTTGAAGCCCATGTGGATGGCATCCATTTGGGCAAGAAGTTCTGAGTACTGGAGTGTCCTCTACACGGGGACCATAGCAGGTGCTGCTGGTTCTGGGTGGGAACATCCATTTGGCCCTATGGACTCCTCTCTTCCTGGGGTGGGATGTGGCTGCAGAAGGGCAAAGAACAGGCTCAACTAAAGCAGGTAGCCCAGAGCAGGGGCTCCAGTTATCCAGGCCCATGGTTGTAGTGCGTCTGACCTTTTCCTTCTATCCTAAGCTGTGCCTCTTCCTCACTTCTGGGAGATGTCCAGTATTCTAATTCCTAATTTGTAATAGCTTGATGGGTACCTGTCCTAGTTTGAGACAATTACTTTTATTCCAGAATATAGCTTGACCCTTATCTGATGTGCTGCTAGGCTGAGTATGAGAGGTATTAATAATGGTAGAGCCTCTGGGTCTTAGTTTCCTTGCCTGTAAAATGGGATGAAGAGTGTTCTTACCTGTTAGGGGTGGGGTGGGAATGAAATGAGATGTAATATAAATAATTAAATAAAATGAAATAAAATATGAAAGAATTAAATAAAATTAAATATAAAGCACTTGCTATAGTGCCCAACACACATAGAATGCTCAACAAGTGTGAGCTTTGTTATGATCAGTATGGCTTTGTGCCAGGGACACAAAGATGTTATGCCGTTTTATGCCCACATTCAGCCTCTGATGTGTGGTGCTAGACACAGTCATTGGCTCAGGACTAGACGTGTGACCTCAGCCAAACTGAGGGAGACTTCCCAGGACATTTTTCTGGAATGATCAGGAAATATGCTGCTCTCTTTTCTCTAGATCTGCCAGGTTTCATCTTTGTTACCCTGTGGAGACAGCCCACATGATAATGAGGCCAACAGCAGAGAAAACGGGGTTTCTCCACATAGTAAGGGGGTGAAGCTAGACCCAGAGTCCACTCCCAGCTCTGCCCCTCGGTGCACAGGGATGTGCCTTAACTTCTTTGAGCCTCAGTTGTCTCATGTGTAAATGGAGGTACTAATGGAATCTATCTCAGTGAATTGTATCAATTGAGATGAACTAGTCACTATTCAATACATATTGCTGAACACCTGTTAGAGGCCAGACCCTATTTAAACTCTGGGCATACAAGTGTTTAGTAAAACAGGCAATAGTTCTTTTCTCATAAAACTTGTGATTTAACGGGGGATATGAAAAAATAAAAACATGGACCTAGCATATAATGTCAAATAGTGACTAGTGCTATGATGAAAGGAAAAACAGAGTAAGGGGTGGAGGAGGGTCCCTATTTTAGAAGAGGTGGTTAAAGAGGCCTTTCAGGGGAAGTTGTTTCTGAGCTGATACCTGAAGAAAGTGAAGAACAGTTTTACATATGCCTGACAAAGACTGTTCAGGCAGGGAAATAGCAAAGGCACAGGCTCTAGGCAGGACCTGCTCAATTAGTGTTAGTTGCTTCTACTGCCATTGTAGCAGGACTGAGGACTGGCTCACATAACAGGGCATCTTTCCTTTCCCATCCTTCTGGGTTTGGCATTTACACTGACCTGGGTGGATAGCAGGTACTCAAAAAACAAACAAACAAAAAACCCTGGGGGGCAAAAATCCTGATGAAAACAAATCCTGGCCCAGACTGCAGCCACCTCTCTCTTAGGAATGCCATGCTCAGCCCAGGGGCAGGGGAGCAACCCAGAAAAGGAAGGATTTGAAAGCTGCCACCACCCTTTGCCCACTGTTTCTGCCTTCACGACCCGGGAAGAAGTAAATTGGGGCCTTCCTACATTTCTACCTCCACTCAGCAAGTACCCCACAGACCCTTACAGCATCTTCAACAACTCCAGCCACAAGTGCGGATGATCAGCACAGTTATTTTGAAGTTCAAAGGAACGATTTCTTGCAGTATGGGGAGGTCTGCTTTTTCTAACTGCAGGCGTGGGAGTCGGGGTTTGGTGGGGGGAGGACCCTCCATCTGCCGCTGTTGCACTTGCAGAGCACAGCTTAGCCTGGGGAGCCTTCCCGTCACCCTTCATTTGGACTCGATCATCTCAGGAGGCAGGAGCCTGAGATTCCCCCACTTGCTACTTCCACATGCCCCCAAACCCCTGGAGGAGCTTTGGGAAGCGTGGAGCAGGCTGCCTCCTGCAGGCAAGGCCCAGCCAAGCCTTCCGGGACCCCACCCGGTGAACTCTGCCTTGGGTCTGACCTATTTTCTAGGAGAGAAAATAGAATATAGATTTACATGCTGTGGCACTCTGGA
>PVKM010010500.1:0-34807 GCA_004027735.1 Carollia perspicillata
CATACATACATACATACAAATTCCTGGGCCCTGCCCCCAGATCTAGTAAATTGGAGTGTTCAGGGCTGGTGCCCCAGAAATCTGTGCTTTAAAAATTTGCTAACTGATTTCATGCTGTTGGCTATGAACCAGTGTTTGGAAACCAATTATGTATGGGAATCTTTTGGACCCCTATCTCCATCCTGCTGTCCCCGCACCAGCCCCTACGGGTGTTGACAGTCAAGGGGCCTTGGAGTCAGAACCAGGTTTGAAACCAGTGGAGTCTAGACCAGCACTTCCAGAGAGAGGCAGGCCTCTCCCAGTGAGGGGATGAGGGATGGTGGGTGGGGGGAGGTCTCTATAAAGTAAGGCAACAACTCTGTCCCCTCAGGTGTTACAGGAGAATAACTGGCCTCTCTCTGCATGTGCCACTCAGAGTTGCATGAGAGGCTGAGTCTTGCTGTCCAAGGAGCTCTCAGCGCATCTCCACATCCTCCATCCTCACTCCACACATTCAGGGTAGACTGCAATCAACTTCATTGGAGAGTGGGCCTCTGCAGTTGTTCTGGGCTGGGTATTCCTCCCAGGCACTTCTCTAGGTGGTGGTGCTCAGAACAGCATCTTGTCTTGGGCACTTTGACTGAAGTATGCTCCTAAGAGAGTCCTCAGCTACACTGGACTTGGCCAGAGCAAATCCTCAGTCTGAATCTGAGGGCCTGAGCACATGCACAGGTATTAGTGGAGGGGTAGTTCTGGGGAAGGTAAGTGACAAGATCATATAGTCCTAAGTCTGAGCAGCAGAGTCCAGCTGTCTGTATGGTTCCCAGCTGTTGTCCAAGGCAAGGACATTGTAGGTACTCCTTTGGCCCAGAGCTGACACTCTGTCAGCCACTTGGGCTTCTTGCAGGTATCTGGTCAGTGGCATCCCATTCAAGGAGGAAAATCTCAGTCCTGGTTATTGAATGGCCTCACCAAAACCCCTTGGGTCAGGGAGAATGGCTGGAGTCAACCTGCAATCCCTTAAAGGGTCTTGGAGCTTGGAACTAGCTGGAAAGGCAGTATGATATTATACAAAGAGCCTAGACTTGAAGTAAGATGGCTCTTGTTTTACCACTTACTACCTTGGATAAGCCACTAAATCTGTCAGGACATCCATATTCTTATCTGTAAAATGGAAATTATTATCCCTACCTAATAGGGTTGAAAGAACATTAAATGAGTTAGTAAAAGAATGTACAATGTTTTAGCACAGGGCCTGGCACATAATAGGCATTCAAATGTTGGTAGTTATTTCTCCTGGTCCTGTCTCTTCAGCACCAATGAAGACTCAAGTGTACAGGTCTGGAAAGTACAGAGGAACTGTAGAAGAGAGCTTTTGACCATATGGATTGTTCCAGAGACATAGCGAGGCTGAATGAGGAGCCAGGAAGCATTGTGCTTCCCTTGAATTCCCCTTGCTCCTCACCACTCGCATGGCATCAAGGGTGTCATGGTTTTCTGGTCTCAGGAGTCCCCTTCCTCTGGGTGCACCCTGGGTATGGCCCATTTCCAAGTCCTCTTGCTTAATCTGAGGGAGGCCTGAGCACCATGGTGCCAGCAGAAAGTTCTGGGGCTGGGAGATTAGATGGAGCCCAGAGATCCTCATGATTTCTGGGGTCACAGTGGGGAGCCCCAGGACTTCTTGGTTGTCCCCGGGCACCTGAGAGACAGTAATGTCATACTGCAGGGAAGAACAGGACCAAGCAGGTGAGGCACAGAGGATAGAGGCAGGTAGGATTGGTGGGTGCCTGCCCTTCCCAGCAAAACTATCAGAGCCTTAAGTAGGACCAAAAGGTAAACATCTGGGAGAAGTTTTCCGAGTCTATTTTCTAAGGTGGGGAACAGCTATCATGGAGGTTGCATCCCTGTGGCCCACACTCGGGAATCACCCAGGAAGGGGTGTCTGTTTCTCTCAGAGATGCTGTGAAAAGTGAAGGCTTTCCACTCTGGCAGGGCAGCAAGCCTGCTGAATCTTTTCAAAGGTTACTGAGTCTAGATGATGCTAAAACCTTCCACTGGATTCCCACTGCATTTAAATAAAACCCCAACCCAAGAGGCCTGGCCTTGCCTACTTCTTTGCTTCATCTTCCACATTCTCTCCCTTCCTTGCTCATCCACAGTACTTTTTCTTTCTGTTCCTCAAATGCACCAACCTTACTTCTGCCTCCGGACTTTGGCATTTGCTGTTTCCTTTATTCGGGGTTCTATTCACCCCTGACCTCACAGTTTGTTGCTTTTCTTCACTCGGGTCTCAATTTAAATATTCTCTTCAGAGATGCCTTTTTGTGACCACTCTAGTTAATATGTTCCCCTCCCTCCCTGCACTACCCTTATTCTCTATTTATTCACTCTGTTTTATGGCCCTTAGAGTGCTTATTTCTCTCTCAAATTATCTCATTTGTGTGTCTCATTTCTGATTTAGTGTCTGTCTCCTTTATGAGACCAAGATTTTATTTTGCTCACCCATGTATCCTTAGGGCTTAGAACAGTGGCACATAGTAGGTGTTTAGTAAAAGTTTGTTGAAGTGTGTCAGAGGCAATCCAGGTCTAGAAGAGGCAATCCTGGTTAGAGCAGTTGGAATGTTGTCATTTTGAGCCCATTACAGCACTAAGGGGCCTGCCTGCCTAAGACAGATCAAGACCAGACTAAAATGCGCCTATTAGAATGCACAAATATACGTGCAGCCATTGAAAGGTGGCCCAGCTCTGCAGCAAGGTCACAAGGACCAAATGACACCACAACGGCAGATAATGTCCCGGGCAAGGAGTCAGTATCTAAAGTCTGGGACAAGTCCTTGGTGTACTCCATGAGGGAAAGCATAGATAGCTACAGGGTGTTAGCAGGCAGTTAGACAACAGGCTCTCAGCCCTTTGGGTGAGATTCAGGGGATGGACATTGGGTGGGGACAACTACGAAGAAAACAGCCCTCACTGGGATACTAGGCAGACTCCAAAGACTGGAATCCAGGCAGAGGTCAAGAAATGAGAACCAGCCTGGGGGCTAGGCCGAGCCTGAGGCTGGCTGGGGGTGGGGAATTGGCCAGTGTAAGAGGAAGAGGGTTGCAGGGAGCACTTGGAAGGGCCAAAAAGACTATTTGGATGGGAAGTGCATCTGGGATTGTTACTCTTTGTGGGCAGGAGATGGGGGCAGGCAGCACACCTTCATTCACCTACCACAGAAAGGTGTTTAGGGCCTGTCTACTTAAGATCCTCTCTCCACAGGCTTCTGACAACAGAGGCACCAGAAGGAGATCCCCTAAGTAAAGAGATCTACCTGGGGCTACTGTAGCCCCTAGGCATTTAGTTACTTTAACAATTGGACAAGGGACTGTCACGTCCCTAGGACCAGCCATATAAAAATACCTACAAGACTCCTACTGGAGAGCCACCAAAAGTTCCCATTTGGCTCAAAAGGCAACAGACTGTCCTGCCTGATGTGCGGGCCTCCCCACACTGGGCTCCTCACTAAGGCTGCTCAGCTGTCAGTGTGTTACAGAACACACCCAAGGTGGGGTACGATATACTATTACCAAAAGGACCCCCCACTAGGTTCGCTATGCCTGCTGCAGAGGAAAGACATCTCTCAATGCCAGAGATTTGTGAAAAGGAAAGGAAATGCTTATTTAAAGCTATACAGATTTAAAGTAATGACCCAATGTCTTCATTAAAATATTAAAGTCTTTTAGGATACCCACAGACGCACACAGTCCTTCCTTCTCCTTCTGCCCAGTCTGGGGTGCCATATCTCAGGAAAAGAAGTACAAGTCCGTGATTCAGGCTCCTGGCATCATCAGCTGTATCATCGCCAGTATCTCCAGCTAATCCAAAGCCATGTGGCACCGTCTCATGGCCCACCAGCAAGAGTCCTTTCACCCTTCTTCCAGGCAAAGTCTCTCCTGCTTCCTAAGCCACATGGCAAAAGGGAGCACCCCAAAGCCACATGGTCCTCATTCTCACCAAAGCTGCAGGGGTCCCCACTCTGCCAAAACCATGTGGTTCTCTCTGCATGGCTGCTGAGTCTGGGTTTAAATCCCCACGCCAACCTTCCTCTGCAGCCCCATTTCCAACTCCTCCTACAATCAGTTATACCTGCCAGCATTCCTGTATTCTTCCAGCTTTACTGGGTTGCCATCGTGAGTCTGGGCAGGTGTGGCCCCATGTCATGGAGCCAATCTTCTCCAAGCTGTCACGCAGGCTCACTGTAACCAGGGGTAGCTGCCTCCCAGTTACATTTTGGGTGCAAGTCACTTCCATCCCCCTGACTCAAAGCGTGGCCACAGCTATTTAACATATCTATGCAACCAGTTAAAGGTTATAGATATGTTAAATGACCATGCCAGAGGTTAGCTGCAAAGCTGTGGCTGTACAAAACAGCTCCCAATAGCCCTGCTCCATGTGGCCCTTCCCCCAACTCACACCTGTGCGGGGGAAGGGTGAGGACATCCTATATATCTTTCTAATATTTCCTGGACACCTTGAGTTCTGGACCCCATTCCAAGTATCTATTTGGGTCCCCCCTCTTGGCTGCACCCTGTTATAAGTGGGCCAGACTTCAGTTGTCCTCCTGTTCAACCCCCAAAGTCATTCCTGCCTCCTGAGTTTTGCCCACTCCCCACACCTTTACCAATCCAAACCTTAATCCAATTCTTTTTCAGTGGCCTCTCCCTAATAGTACACAACGCTCTCAATTCCCATAACACTGCTGTGCACTTTGTGATACAGTTATCTAATTTTTGTTCCCAAGTAGTTTCAGTGTATACAATGTTCCCACAACTAGATCAAAAGGTCTTTGAATGTGGAGGATGAATCCTCCTCTTGTTGTGTTCCCTCCATAGCCTACAGCAAAGATCTTGGTGCATAATAGATATTTCTTAGCTTGAGCATGCCCTCTCCAAGAAAGGGGCAAGGAGCAAAAACACTTTTGGTGTCAGAGTGCTTAGTGGAAAATGGGGAGAATGATGTAACTACTTTGGAAGCAGCTGGGCCCATTGGGCAATCTATGCTTCTTATTTTTTAACTTTGGGAAATAAGGAGAGAGCAGCCTCCTCTTGATATCCAGGGAATATAGGAAATACTGATGAGTCAACATCTTTCAAGTCTTCTCTATTCTGCTGCCTGCATTGGCACTCCAGAAAAACATATCTGTCCTATACCCCCACCCCCTTTGGGTGTTTCTGCCCACCGATGTAACCCAATGAGACAATGAAGTCTCATTGGGTTACATCAGTGGTCCCAAAGAAGTGATTCAGATGATGAGATCTTCAGGTAGCATAAGAGGCTGATAGGGAGTATGCTTTGGCACAGGTATATTCTAGTAAGGTAGTAAGCTGCCTCTTCTACTCATCGCAATCAGAAATGTCTTCTCAGAGGAAAGCAAGAAATGAAGGCATGTGATAATCTATACAAATTTTATTTTAGTATCAATTTGTATGGAAACAAGCAGGTGTCAGCATTATGCAGGCACGGAAAAAAAGGAAAGAAAAAAACTCTAGTGATAATTGAGCTTGTATTTACACCATTTGGTTTCAACAGGGACAGGAAGTTTTACTGTTAGCTTCCTGTGGGAACTCCAGTTTCTGCACCTTTCCCTGCTGCCTCTCAGCATCACGATATAGCAGGGATTTCTGTGCCTTCAATCGGCAAGCCAGGCACATGAAAATTGACTCCACGTTCTGGCTCTCTTTGGGGTCCTTGGCTGATGTCTCAAACAAGAGCATGTTGTGGGCATCGGCAAATTTCAGGGCTAAGTTGGAGGGCACCTGGATCTGTTCCCTCAAGTCACACTTGTTGCCCACAAGCACTTTCGGGACTAGCGGGGGCACAGCATGCCCATTGCATTCTTGGATCCACATTTTGAGATTGGTGAAGGATGTCATCTTGGTGACGTCATAGACGAAGACCACTGCATGCACATTGCGGTAATAATGCTCGACCATGCTTTTGCGGAAGCGTTCCTGACCTGCTGTGTCCCACACCTGAACCTGGAAGATACAAAAACCCCATGTTTGCAGTCAGAAAAGGAAACATGAGTAGAGAAGAGAAAATATTGCTCTGTGTCATTGTAAAACTGAGGTGACAAGCCCTAACACGGGAAGTGGTTTTTTGATGGACTGGCAGAATGGACTTACAAAAATATAGAGAGAAGTTGCTTTCATGGTTCATAAAGATTTTCTTAAGATTTTTAGTTGAAAATATTGAGTCAAAAAATCTTTAGGTTTTTAGTTGAAAAAGTGGGACATACGTTGGTCAACTTTTCGGAGGGTAATTTGGCAATGTTATCAAGAACCTTAAAAATGTTCAAAATTCTTTGAGCCTATAATCTCACTTCCGAAAATCTATACAAAAGAAATAGCAGAGATGTGATGAAAAATTTGTACAAAGATCTTAATCACCATGTTATTTATACTTTTTAAAAAACAAAACAACCTAAACACTCAATAGAAGAGGAATAGCTGAAGTGTATGCATAGATCTATATAGTAGGCTATTATGCAGCCATTAAAAATATTTTCAAAGAATAAATGGTAAAGAAAATATGCACAAAATATAAATGAAACCAGGATATGAAATTTTTATATGCTATGGTCCCAATTTTTTAAAAAAATATACTAAACATAGTCATATGCATAGGAAAACTTGGAAGTGTATACACCAGAACATTAATGATTATTTGAGGGAAGTGGGACTACAGCTAATATTTATTTAGTTCTTTTTTGGTATTTTCCAAATTTTCTACTGTAAGAATCCTTCACTTTGTTTGGGGGTGGGGGGAGGTTGAATGACTTTTTAAAGGAAACAAAGTTAGTGCTTAAATCTCAACTTTTAGCTCAATTTATTATTTTAATTTTTATTTATTGATTTGAGAGAGAGAGTGGGGGGAGGAAGGGAGACAGAGAAACATTGCATCATTGCTCCATGCATTCATTGGTTGTGCCCTGATCAGAGATCAAACCCACAACCCTGTCATATTGCAACGACACTAACCAATTTAGCCAGCTGACCAGGGCATAGCTCAATTTATCTAAAGTTCACTTCTTCATTATGTAAAAGGTAATTTACCTCGCTGGATTTTTCTTCTGAATCACAGCTTTTAGGATAAAGGCCAAATTATTGATGGAAAAAATGTTGATATAAATAACATCTACAAGAACTCAACTCCCAAGGGACACTCTGGAGTTGATACATTCAGCCCAATCTATTTGCCTTTACACATTCGAAGTCTTGGACAAGAGAAATTCATACTCAGAATGATGGTCCCAAGGCTCTATACAATTCTAAGTTATCAAAAAAAATTTGATTATGGCCACTAATTGACTACTATGGCTCTTAAAACAAAGTATAGCCTTTATTTGGAGTATCAGTCATCAGTATAATCTAGTAAATATAATTGAATCTCCTTGCTGACTGAAGAGCTTAACAGGGCCCCAGAGCCATCATTTGGAACATCAATTTTCATTGTCCAGGCTCCCCTTCGTTCCCACTATGGACATGGCCACAACATGCCTTCGGCACAACCTTCAGATTCACCCATTCTTGTATTTTGATGTTCATGTCTCTAGGCCAGGCCCCCTTCTCCTCACTTCTGGAATACGGTGAAGTCTTTTGGATTCTCGGTATCTCTGCTCCAGTGCTTCCTACATACTACTTTCAAACTTGCCTTCCTAAGTCCCTGCTTTTATCAGCATGTCATCGTCCTCATCAGGAAATTACGTTAGCCCTCTTCTGCATGTGGCATCAAATGGAAATTTTTGCCTGCCACTATTTGACCCCACCCAACTTCATTTCAAACTTCTCAGCAACACACCTGGTTCATTCTGTCCACTGTACTCATGGTCCTGCTGTTCGCCCTTCCCCTACAGAATCAGTTGCTCCCTCATTACCCTACCCAAATCTGACCTATTCTTCAAGGCTCAGCTCATGCCTCTGCCTTCTTCCTAAAATCTTCTCCAGCTTTTTAATTCTCTTTTCTTAGGTATTTCTCTTGTACTTTAAGTCCATACCACACCATTTAGAATGTATTTATTTGGTCCTGGCTAGTGTGGCTCAGTGGATTGAGCACTGGCCTGTGAACACAGATCGACTCCCAGTCAGGGCACATGCCTGGGTTGTGGGCCAGGTCCCCAGTTGGGGGTGTGTGAGAGGCAACTGATCAATGTATACCTTGCACATTGCCATTTCTCCCCCCTCTTTCTCCCTCCCTTCTCCTCTCTCTAAAAGTAAATAAAATCTTTTTTTAAAAAGAATATATTTATTTGTTCTCTAGTTATTTTATCAGTGCTCTGGGCATCTCTTCACATAAACTATAAGCCATCTTTTCTGCATCAGATCACTCATCATTATGGTTGTCATAGTCATTGTCATCATTATCAAAAAGCGGCATTGTCCTGAGCCACCAAAACTACAAGTAGTCTGGCATCCTAGGTATCTGCCAAGGTGATTTCAGAGAGAACATTCAACTTTGGTTATGTAGAAAAACATAAGTCCTCAAAGGCTGATTTGCTTCAGCAAGCAGAGCCAGAAAAGATTTCCATTTCTTCTACAGCTCTGGTGACCTGAACAGGAATAAAAGGAGAGCAGACCAGGAAACGAATGGAGGTCAATGGGAAGAGAACAGGTATAGCACAAGAATATCCTGATCTCTGCACCCCGCCCTCAGTAGTCTGAACATTAGCCTCTGAGCACGGCTAAATCCCTACCAGCCATCAGACGTGTGGCAGATGCTTTAACACCATGAACTCAGGACTCTAAAAATACCTACCAGCAGCAACAACACGGGTGGGAATGTGCAAGGTGTTTGGAGCTGAACAGGTTGGCTGTTTGGCTTTTCTTTGGCTTCAAAAGTGTACACCACCCAAGCTGCCAGAATTGCAGGGTGGGCCGTCTCTGCTAGAGACAAACTTTGCCTTTGCAATGCCATGGAAAGCCTTGAAGCTTTTATTTGCAGGCTCAGAATTTAAACCGGGGACACTGCTCCCATGCTAGCTCTTTATGAAGAGCTAGAATTCTACCCCACCCTAAATTCTTCATGCCCTTGTTTGTGGTGAGAAGTGAGCTGAGAAGCAGGCTGCTCATAGGACAAAACCAGAAGAGCCATCACAAAGGAAGAGCACAGCAGTCAGGTTCATGGGACACACAAAGGACCTCATTTTTGTTTGGCAGTTTGATGTCCCTATTCTCAGCATCCTCATAAGACCTTGGCCCCTGATAGACAGTGAAAGCACTTCCTTCCCCTTTTGCAGCTGGCACTCCTCTTATTCATCCTTCATTTCCTGTGGGCACTGCATCCACATGGTGGACTGGGGGTTACAACTGTTCTTTAGCCACATGCATGCTCTTCAGAGGATGCATATGGCTAAGGGTCAGTTCTCTTTTCTCTCCAAGGGCAAGTAGGGCATAATGGAGTTAAACCAACTTGGGTGCAAATCTCAGCCCAATCACATACTACTAGTTAGGTGTCCTTGGGCAGATAACTCTATCTTCAGTGTCCTCCCATGGACACTGACGATAACCACAACAATCTTGTAGCAATGCTGTGCAGATTAGCATTCCTTTTAAGTACATGGCACAGTGCCTAATAAACACCCTCCTTTTTCCCCGGCCCAAAACCTCCGGCATCAAGTCTGGCCAGACAAGTAATTGAGTGGATACTGCTGAAATACAGCAGTAGCTTTGGAATTGGGAGACCTGGGTTCTAGCTCCTTTGCTTAGTAGCCAAGTAAATGATTAGGCAAATGAAATAACACATGAAAAAGAGCTTTGGCAAAATATAAAGTGCTCTGCAAATGTTCATTGTTGCCTTTGCCTCAGAAGGCCCATCAGCCCTGCCCTGGTAGTACTGCTCCTTGGACCTCTTGGTTCTCATCCTGGAAAGCACAGAAAACTTGGCTTCTTGACAATGAGATAGAGCCAAGGACCAGCAGTCAGTGGGAAGGGGAGGAGAGAGGAAGCCAGCAACCTGCCATGGGTGGCTGGGGGCAGGCCCAAAGTGACAGGGATGTTAGAGGAGGGTCAAGGGGCACAGCGTGGGGAGCTACCAAAGATAGCTCTAGCCTTTTAAACAATTTTCCTGGGACTACCACTGCCTGAGCAAGTTTCAGCAAGTCTCCCACTCCTGCACATGCTCACAGCTGACATGGGAATTTCTTTTCCTTAGGGAACAACATAGCTGGCACCTCTCTCTATACATGAGGCTTGAATGTCCCTTTGTTGATGGCCGGGGGGGAGAGTAGAAGTGGAAAAGGGAAGAAAAATACATCCGTAACTTCTGGAGAGTTCTAGAGTAGGTGACAGGAAAAGTTGAAAATAATTTTTGTTAACTAGCTGGACAGAGACAAAGAGAAACTCACACACAGAAAGCGAGGAAGCAAGGCAGACAGAGAAACACACTGATGGGTAATTAACCATTAAGCTAACTGGCAGAAGATGGAAGCTCAGAAGCCCTAAGGAAGACATGATGTCATTCTGACTGCAGGCAGCTTCTGAGGGAACACTTAGCTCAGCCTCCGTCCACTCGATAATGTAACACAAGAAGGTGTTTTTCCAAGCGGTCAGCAGAGGAAGAGATATCCACAGTCCTCATTGGCACCTGCCCACAGCATTGGCTGACCTGCAGTTTGCCTGATCCAGAGGGCTAGGGCTGAAGGGGTGCCCAGCCAGTGTAAGGAACCAAACTAGGCAAGAGAGGCTGCTTCCATGAGAATTTACAAAGAATGCTTCCAAAAGTAGTTCTGGGCCTCCACCTGTAATACCTCCTTCATTCCACCCTTCACACATTCCTATTTGGCATTTTCCAATGCTTTTAGTCTGATATAGGCTCAATATGATTTAGCTAGACCAATAGGAGATGGACCCATTATGGTCATTATGGGAAGCTCCACCCTTCCTTTGGGGGTTAGGAGATGCCTGCACCAAGGCTGATGTCAGGAAGGTATGTCAGCTTTCCTGTATGATGTGTCTCTGCATCCCTATCATAGCTTACTACATGGGTTGCATGGTCCAAGGGAGGAAAAGCCCGGATCAGGGATTTATATGAAAGGAGCACCAAAAGGGAAATTAGAACATCTGAGTTGTAGGCCTGGCCCTGTGTGATCTTGGGCATGTCACTCCCCCTTTCTGAGTCTCGGTTTCTTATCTCTAAAATGAGGGTGTTGGAGTGGAGAGTCTCTAGGTCTCTTCCATCTCTGAACATTCTCTGATTCTCACACCTAAGGTGAGACAGTTAAGGTGCAAAAAGTAAAACTTAGATGAGATACTCAGTCCAGTGTCTGGGGTGCAATTGAAAGAGACAACGTGAAGGGTCCTGAGGCCTGGGACTAAAACCCTGGACCCCTGGCCTAGAAGAGACCACCAGGCTGGCCTCCCAGTGTGCCACCTCCCACTGTGAACACTCCCCCAAGGCCAGATATTTTCCCCTAGAGTGCAGTGGTAGAGAGATTGGGCTCTCTGAATCTAGGTTCAAATACTGGGCCCTGTCACAGGGAGGCAGGATAATGAGATAGTAAAATGCTTAGTTGGGCACAAAAGTCAAAGACTGAAGCTTGAGCCAAGTGCCTTTGGGCAAGTTATTTAATCTTTCTAAGTATGTTTTCCTTATCTGTAAACTGGAATGATAATTATAGTCCTAATTTCATAGGGCTACTGTTAAGATAAAAAAAAGATAGCACATGTCAAGTGTCCAGTCTGGGCTCTTTATTCAAAAAGCAGGAGTTGTTGCCGTTGTTGTTGTTGTTGTTATTATTATTACCTACTCATTGGAGGCTTTTCTTGATGCTCATGTTAACTAGGAAACACTGGATTATAAATGCTGTGATGGGGAGGGGGTGAAGACACATTGACTGCAGACACCAACTTGGTTTTCAAGGCCCTACGGATAGCCCTGGTAATTAAGAGAGGAGTCCCAGATATGCTGAATCAGGCACAACCCAGGAGAGGCCACACCCTACTCATAGACTGTGAGAAGAGCTCACTGAGCCCTCTTTCTCACTCTCCTGTGAGGGCTGGCATTTTATAGCCTGACGGCCTTTTATTGCTGACTGTGGTCTAGGACCACCTCAGGCTGGCACACTGGACTTTTCTCTTTTCCCCAGAGACGGAAGCCTTTGGAAGTCACCTCCTAGCGTGGTTTTGATACTTGTTCCTTGAGAAACTCCAGGCCAACCGGAGTGTGGGGCCAAATCTCCTATTGAGATAACGTGCTTGCTGCCACTCTCTGCCACCTGCCCCCACACATGCTGGTCTTTGCCTGCTGGGTTTAACCCTGAAGTTGCAACAACTTTACAAGAGGCAGGGTCACCATGTCCCCACTCCCACACCCCACCCTGAGATCCTTCAGAATCTGCCCTCAGAAAGCTCCTTCATGGCATATGTATCACAAGGCTTTGCCCTCTTGAAATATCATCTTCCCCTAAAAAGCCTGCATTGAGCACTTCTCCGCACGTGATGTTCTGTTCAGCTTTGTTTCTAGTGAGTCACACTGTCACAGGCTCTGTCCCCTGGGAAAAGTCCAGAATCTTTAGCAGGGACTGTAAAATTCAGTTTGGCTAAGTACTGGACAGTTGCAAGAAGAGGCATCTTTTAAAAATTTCCCCAAGAGCATTGGGTTGTGACCCTCTTCCACTCATTTTCACCTTCCATTTTCCACTTTCTAGCTTCCTCCTCCCTTCTCCCTCAGACATCCAAACACTTCCTTTTTCATCCATGTAAATTTCAGGTGGACTTACTTCTCCTCTCTTAAATCCAGAGTGCTGTTTGGCTCAATGTGACACTTGATTTTAAGCAGGTGATAGCATTACATGTTAAGGGTCTTGAGAGTTTAAGGACACATCTGTAAATATATTTCTACTTTGTATTGTTAAGGCATGCTTTAGAAATTCCAGAAACTTACAACCTTACATTAAAGAAGCTAGACACACTAAAGAAAGTCCTGTTAAAGGAGTTCGTCATCACCAAGCCCTTATTATATGAAATGTTAAAGGGACTTATCTAAGAAAAAGAAGATAAAAAACATGTACAGTAAAATGACAGCAAACTCACAATTATTAACAACCACACCTAAAACAAAAACAAGAACTAAGCAAACAACTAGAACAGGAACAGAACCACAGAAATGGAGATCACATGGAGGGTTATCAACAGGCAAGTGGGAGGGGAAGAGAGGGGGAGAAGGTACAGAGAGTAAGTAGCATAGATGGTAGGTAGAAAATAGACAGGGGGAGGGTAAGAATAGTATGGGGAAAATAGAAGCCAAAGAACTTATATATATGACCCATGGACATGAACTAAGAGGGGGGGAATGTGGGAGAGGTTGTGCAGGGTGGAGGGGAGTAAAGGGGGGAAATGGGACAACTGTAATAGCACAATCAATAAAATATATTTAAAAAAGATAGTCCTGACCAAGCAACGGTCAACATAAAACCCTGGGAAAGGAGAAAGACAGATAGATACTTACTTTGGCTTTAAAAAGGAAATATAGCCATTCCCCTCAAAACGCAAGGGGTGAAAAAGATCAGTGTCTCAAAACAGTGCCCTATTTTCCTGACCCTGGGGCTCAGTTGTTCTCAAGAGCTCCTCCTTACCAGTACTGAGCTGCCCATCTTCCTAAAACATCCAGCACCTTGGCTGGGTTTCTGAAGCCATTTTAAAACACATTCATTTTAATAACTAAGGAGTCCAGAGCCTTGCAAAGTTTACAATGTTTCGTTATTTCCCCCAGTTACTCAGCCCTCCTCTCCGTATCACTCTGAAGATAGGCCTTGAGGTCATTTGGGCTCTTTTGACCAGCAGGAGGAAGGTTTACCTTCACCTGAGAGGGTCTGACCATAGGCTCAAGAAGAGGCCAGCTGTGGGTCTACTGGAGTTGATCTTTAGTGCCCAGTGTCGTTTGATGTGACTTTCCTACCCATAACCATGCCCCCCTCTGCTTCCCTGGTACATGAAGCTGCCCTTGTCATGTCCTCCCTCCTGCTATCCTCTGCACGTTGAAATATTCCTGTTCTATCCAGTTTCCCCATTTTATGAACCAATGGTGAGTACAAATGGCCAGACAAGAATGTTTGTAGTTAGCCTATTTCATAAACTAATGCGAAGGGAGGACCAAGACACATCCCTTGGCCCTCAGATAAGTTGCTCTGCCTTTTTACAAAGGCCTGGTGAAGACAATATCTAGAGAATGAGTAATGGCAAATAACAAATGCAGAAGATATCATTTGAGGAGTACTGTTCCAAAATAACAAGTTTTGTCTATTATGAAGGGCTGGTATGTGACCCTGTCTCAATTTCTTTAAAAGGGTTCATAACTTTGTGCCAGAACAAACCCCACTCCACTCTTATTCCATTTCAGCCCTAATGTTAACCATAAACTGTAATTTTCTATGGATTTCCATCCTTTCCTCCCCTCTAATGCCTTGGGGCTTAACCAAACTGGGATTTTGCAGCCTATTGGCACCCAAGAGGTAGAAGAGACCTCAAGAAATGTACAGTGCTTTGGGATGCATCCCATAGACCAGGATGGGGTTTCTCCTACCGCCCTCTGCTCACAGGTGCTGCTGCTCCTGGCTCAGGGTCAAGGATGGAATCACACAGCTTTCCCTGGCAGGAGCTGCCAGGCAGGAGCAGAGGGCATGAATGCACCCACTCCGGCCTGCCCTAAAAAACGGGTGAGGTTGGAACCAGGCAGCTGAGAGAGGCAAAGCAGGGGTGAGGAGGTGCCAACAATCGTGGGCTCAGCAAGCATCGACACAGCCATACTCCTGACACTTCACAAGCACTAGAGCGGATACCTCAAGCGAGGACCCCTCCCAGAGCCCACCCTTCCTGGACCTGACCATCTGGATCACCTTGATCTTCTCGCCCTCGATTTCTACGGTCTTCTCCCTGAAGTCCACGCCGATGGTGGCCTCAGTTTTGTCCGGGAAGGTCCCGCCGCAGAAGCGGAAGGTCAAGCAGGTCTTGCCCACGTTGGAGTCCCCAATCACGATGATCTTGAAGATGCGGATCTGCACGTACTGGTCCAGCGATGAGTCGAGCTCCAGGGATGCCAGGCCAGCGGCTGAGGCGGGTTGCAGGCTCCCATGGCCCAGAATGGGCTGCGCCATCTCCCCGGGACAGGATGGGACGAGACCGGGGCCCCAACCCCCCTCGAGGGTTCCACACAAAGAAAACGACCACGTTAGTGCGCTCGAAGCAAGCGAGCTTTGTGCATGTGTGTGTGCGCGCGTGTCCGCAAGTGTGTCCGCGCGTGTGTGCGTGCACCGACACGGTGAGCGCGCGCGCGCTCGTGCAGGGGGGTGCCTCTCACTCCAGGTCCCCCTCCTCCTCCTTTAGCTCACCCTCCTCGCGGCTCTGAGGCACCAACACAAAAGCCGGTCAGAGAAGGAGAGATGGAAAGAGAAGGCAAGCCGCGGGCCTTCTCCTTCTGCCTGTGCCCTCAGACAGGACGCTTAGTCAGGCGGGCGACACCATGGCGCGCCCAGAGCCACCGTTGCGCCTAGGCCTAGACCTAGACCTCCGGAGGTGAAAGAGGTGTCTCCACCCCGCAGTCCAGGGACACACCTCAGGGAGGAAGCCTACATAGGAGAGGGGCGGGTGGAGAGAGCGGCACATACCACCCCAGGATGGTCTTCCTTTCTCCTTGTCCCCATTTATTGTATAGGTCTCGGGCTCCCCACCCCCACTTTCTAGGACCGCTGGAGAATCAGCGGGCCTGGAACACAGCTGAGGAGGACAAAAAACTGTACCCTAAATCATTTTTGGAGCACTTTGGCCTAGGTGCATTATTATTCGGCCGGAGTGGACTGCGGGGTGGAGACACCTCTTTCACCTCCAGAGCGGCGAGCAGCTGAGCCGCGCCTCCGTGGACCCCTCCCAAGCCTTGGGACAGAGGGATGTTCTGTCTTATTAAGGAAGCAGGTGCACTCGCGAAATCCACTCGAGAGCCCCACTCGCGAGCCCTGAGGAAGAGGAGCCAGGGAGGGCGTTGCCAAGATACGCCCTGGGTAGTGAGGGCCACGTAGCTGAGAGGAGGGAGCCAGGGGGCACTGGTGTGCGTGTGTAGGGGGAGTTACTGTTTCTATCACAGACTTGCCACATGTAGGGGGGTGCGTGCCAGGCGCCAACCTCCCCTCATCACACCATGAGCACCCATCCTCTGAATGTTCAGGAGACTGGCTCTCATTGGCTGCTGCAGTCGGTTGTGTTTGACTGGCCAATGGGGAAGGCCCGCCGTGGGAGAGGGCCATACAGGGCATAGGGGAAGGGGGGAAGTTAGTGGTGGCAGCTCCAGCAAAAGGGGACTTTGTTTCTGGGGTTAACCATTCCAGGCCCAGGTGGAGGGATTTGGGATAAAGCATAAACCTCACAATGTCTTGCACTCCTAAGTCCTCCATATAATCTTAAACCCTTCCAGAATGGTGGAGTTTCAAAAGAAATTGGAAACCCCCTAGGAGGGTTCACCCCTCTGCAACTGAATGTAGAAAAAAGTGGTTAGGTCTAATTTGCCAGAAACCTAAATTATGCTTGGAAGATGATAAATGAGCAGTACTTTCTCACGGTTTTAGGGGGCAGCTTCCCAAATCTTACTAAGCATCACTCATCATGGTCAAGACCAGTATTCCCTCTCTTGAAAGTGATTTGCAGGTTCAGAATTTGTTTGAAATAATTTTACTGAGGTACAATTTACACACAATAAAGTGCACCGCTTCTGCGTTTGCTTTTAAGACTTTATCCATCCTCCCACATATTTCTGAGGAGTAACATTGACATGTACCAATAGCACCTACATAAGAGTTGTTTGCTAATGTCATCAAGGTCAGGAATTCCAGCAGCACATTGGAGCTAGCTGCCTTCTTATTTGTGTGGGAGGCTGAGCTGCAGAAGAGACAAATGTGACTAAATCTATCCCTGCTATGAGAAAAAAACAATTCAGTGCATCAGTAATAGATCTGAAAGCAAGTTGGAATGCAGCTGCTCAGTCAAGTCCAAGTTACACAAAGTAGCTTGGAAAATGGAGTCTTCTAGATAATAAGCTTTTTAGTTGAGTTAGCAGATATATTTATAGCTAACTCTTTCAGCATATATGTGTGTCACCCATTTCTAAAACCCTAGATTATGCTATTCAATATTAAACCATCTTTAGAAGGATTTAATCTTTGTTGGTTAAACCAAGGCCATCGTTATGAATATCAATTCCCATTGTATAGTGTGAATAGCACTCATCTTGGGGTGGTCTTTTTTCTCTTGAATTGGCTGATGTCTAGGTAATAGTTTTCAGCCTCATTCCTCTCTGTATTTGAAGCTAAATGTGGTGATCATTAACTACAGAAGACTAGCTATTAAAAGACAGAGATGTGCCCTGGCTCAGTGGGTCAGTTGGCTGGAGCATCATCATGTACACCAAAATGCTGTGGGTTCCATCTCTGGTCAGGGCACATATGGGGGGAGGCAACTGGTCGATGTTCCTCTCTCACATCAATGTTTTTCTCTCTCCCTTCCTCTGTCTCTAAAAATCAATAAACATATCCTTGGATGAGGATTTTTTAAAAGAGAGGGAGGTAACTACTAATTGTCCATATCCAATAGGTAGAGTGGAAAGAAGCTTTGTCAAATCACAGCCACAATTAATGCTAAATCTCAGAGGGATATAAAATAGTATCCATATAATAAGATTATTTAGATGTATGCTTCCAGTAAAAACTTGTCACTGAGTCTGAGAGTTCACATTATATTTGTAAGCTAGAAACATTAATTTCTGGAAGTGTGGTGTCTCAAAATGTTCTCCGTGACCTAATAAAAAGTGTTTGTTACCTCTGTGGGGTGAGATTTTTTGGGGAACTTCCACTTATATTTCTGGAGTTAATTTGATGTGTGTATATTGCTTTTGCAAAAAAAAAAAAAAACCCCACAGTGAAATATAATTTTAAATTAAAAGGACAAAAAAACTACCTCATTGCACAAATCAAAAGTGCTATATAATGCCTTTTCTCTGTTAACTGTGTATCAATAAATGATTGTTTTCCAAATATAGGTGGTTGTTTTCATAGGTACCTTATCATCACAATTTGATAGTATTTTCCAAAGCTTCTTTCACCAACAGATATGATTAACTTTTATTTAATCAATCCACATTTATTATTGCCTCTTAAAAATAGCAATAGCAATACCTGTAAGGTTTTTGAAATATTAAATAAATATGAATATTTTTACCTTATTGTGGAATTGATATTTTCAATATTTATCCCCCAAAGCAGCCCTAGGTAAAAAGCTGCCTATTGTCGGCACTTCTGAACCTTATTCTTTTTTTAAAAATGTTTTATTTCTTTATTTATTTTAGAGAGAGGGGAAAGAAGGTAGAAAGAGAGGGAAACATCAATGTGAGAGAGAAACATCAATTGGTTGCCTCTCTTACTCATACCTGCCCCATCCGGGGACTGAACCCACAACCCAGGCATGTGCCCTGACTGGGAATCAAACTCATGACCCTTCACTTTCCAGAATAACACCCAACCAACTGAGCCACATTGGTTAGGGCTCTGAACATTATTCTTTTTAAAAATTTTAAATAATTTATTGTTTGTGCTATTATAATTATCCCGATTTTCCCCCTTTCCCTCCCTCCACCTAGCCCATCCCCCACTCCCTCAGGCAACCTCCACACCATTGTCCATGTCCATGGGTCATTCATATACATTCTTTGACTAACCCCTTCACCTTCTTTCAACCACCTCCCCTCTCCCCTCTTACAGCTGCCAGTCTGTTCCATGTTTTGATGTCTCTAGTTTTATCTTGCTCATTAGTTTATTTTGTTCATTAGATTCTACTTATAGTTGAGATCATATGGTATTTGTCTTTCACCAACTGGCTAATTTCACTTAGCATAGTACTCTCCAATTCCACCCATGCTGTTGCAAAAGGTAAGAATTCCTTCTTTTTTTTTACTGCTGCACAGTATTCCATTGTATAAATGTACATTTTTTGATCCACTCATCTACTGATGAGCACTTAGGCTGTCTCCAAATCTTGGCTATTGTAAATAGTGCTGCTGTGAACATAGGGGTGCATATATCCTTTTGAATTGGTGTTTTGGGATTCTTAGGATATATTCCCAGCAGTGGAATCACTGGGTCAAAAGGCAGTTCCATTTTTAATTTTATGAGGAAATTACATACTGCACCAATGGCTACACCAGTCTGCATTCCCACCAACAGTGTACTAGGGTTCCCTTTTTCCCACATCCTCACCAGCATTTGTCGTTAGTTAATTTATTAATGATGGCCATTTTGGCAGGTGTGAGCTGATATCTCATTGTGGGTTTTTTTGTGTGTGATTTAAAAAAAAATTTTATTTGCCCTAGCTGGTGTAGCTCAGTGGACTGAGTGTGGGCCTATGAACCAAAGGGTCGCTAGTTTGATTCCCAGTCAGGGCACATGTCTGGATTGCAGACCAGGTCTTCAGTGGGAGCCATGTGAGAGGTGACCACACATTGATGTTTCTCTCCCTCTCTTTCTCCCTCCCTTCCCCTCTCTCTAAAAATAAATAAAATCATATATATATATATGAATTTTTTAAAAGACAAGGAACAATAAAGTGTATTGTCAATTTAAAAAATATTTTATTTCAATTGTTCAAGTACAAGTTTTCTGCCTTTTACCCCCATCCCAGCCTCATTGTGTTTTTAATTTGCATCCCTCTGATGGCTAGTGATAAACTTTATTCTTAACGAGTAAGGGAACCCTGAGTCATTTCCACCTCAGTAAAGACAGTTTCCTGAGTTAAACATCAGCCAGGGCAAATGTCTGTATTTTTCATTACATGGCAGGATACCTTCTGGATCTTGTATCTTGTCTCCCCAACTAGACAGTGACCATGTCCTATACTTTTCATAACCCTCAGGCCTCCCTTCATAGTATAGGCCAAGTGGCAAGTGCTCAATAAATACGTACTAAATTAGCCCCGGTTGGCATGGCTCAGTGGTTTGAGTGATGGCCTGTGAACCAATGTGTAGCCAGTTTGATTCCCAGTCAGGGCACATACCTGGGTTGTGGCCAGGTCCCCAGAAGGGGAAGAGTGATAGGCAACCACACATTGATGTTTCCCTCTCTCTCCCTTCCCCTACGTAGAAAATAAATAAAGTCCTTTTTAAAAAACCTTTAAAAATAGTTGTTAAATTAATATGTAACCTAAAACTTTGAGAAAAGGAATGTTTTGCATACGGCCAAAATTTAATTTCCAATTTGGCTTACAGTCAAATCACCTATTTATACTCAGCCCCACACTCAACTCCTCCCACAACTCCGAAAGTCCTGTTTAGTATTTATCTCACAGAAAATCTATGAAGCAGGAACGCTTTTTGCCAGCATCCTGCTCTCAAGCACGGAAGATTAATAGCAGGATCCTATCCGCAGCCCTTGATACAGCATCAAGGAATCAGAATTGCACAATATAAAAGCGATATGGGAAAAGAGAGCACGGAATGAATACTTGCCCCGGAAACAGGGGTTGGTTGGCAAAGTGACAACAATTTGTAAAACATGAAAGTCCAATCTGAAACTGGGCACCTGGGAGCCCCTGCTGGAACCTGTGTTAAGACTGCAAGTGGAGTCCAGCCAGAGAATCCGAAAGGCTGAGTGGTTCGTGGTTTAAAGTAAAAGAACAAAATTCAGTGCTGGAGCCACACTTTGTGAAGTGCTGTTATCGGTTTCTTCCATCAACACAGGAGCAGCACAGGCCACAACAGCCAGGCATAGCGCCCCCACAGGGCCCACCATGGAAAGCTTTCTAAACTCGCTCAGCTGAACGAACATACTGCTACCAACCCTCGGAAACTTACTGGCAAGTGCAGCGGGCACTTTGCAAGCTTGTGGGCAGCTAGGTGCATGCGCATATCTTCTCCTTGTGCGAGCCAATCGCAATGCAAGGCAGAGCACTACGCCTGCGCAGTAGGCCTCGGGTCATGCTTATCCTTCCTTTGCTCCTGCAAGCCTGGTGAGCTGTCCAATTCCCACCCCGTGCTGGAAGGAGGAGTCTGCGTGGAGTGCTTGTGAAGGGAACGGAGGGAGTGGGCCGGAGCCCACGGTGTTTGACCCAGCTGTTTGTGCATGAGAAGAAAGGAAGGAAGCGGTGCAGAGTAGTGGTTGCCAAAATGTTCCGGTGTGGAAGCCTGACAGCGGGTGCTCTGAAGCAGAACCTGGCGCCCTTGGTGCGGACTGTGTGCGTCCGAGGCCCGAGGCAGAGGAACCGGCTTCCAGGTGACTGTCCCATCCCGGGCAATCCCCGCCTCGGTAGACCAAGGGCCTGGGATGCTTAGGCTCCCAAAGCCTTGCAGCTTTCCCCGTCCCCCATCCCCCGGGAAAAACTTAACACACTCACAGTCGCGTGAATTCCGAGTTGGCAGGATCCAAACCATGAGTTTTGCAAGCGGTACGGACCTGACCTTCAAGGGAATTGAACCCAGTAGTTGTCTTGAGGCCTTTTCCTGGGAGGGTTTGCTCTTCAGGGATAACGGAACAACTGGATGTCTAGTATTGTCCAGTGCCACCTCCTAGCCACTCCTCGTCCGCCTTTTTAGAGCAATGAGGTCAAGTAGACTTTGTCATTTACCAATTGTGAGGCTTGAAACAGGACATTTAAGCTCCACGCCCTAGTTCCATCTGTAAATGAGTGTATTACCTGCTTTACCTTCCAAATCCCAGATGACATCCATAGATTTGAGTGCCCTGTGAAACAGAAACAGTGCATTGCAAGTAGGGAGTCAGTGCGTTGTGCACCAGACACCAGGTGAGTTGACCCAGGATTAATTTGAGGTATCTGGTCAGTGTAATTCCTGGTGGACTTTAATGCTTCAAAGAAAAAGTTTGCAGAATGCATTGTATTAGTCCTGAAGCTGTTTCATCAAGTTTTAGAGGTGGAAGGGATTTTGTGGTAAAGTCCAAACCCATTTTAGAGATAATAAACCAAGGCACAGAGAGGTGAAAACTTCTTGCCCAAGGTCACATAATTAATAGCTAGAGCAAAGGATAGGTTGCCTGTCTCTAGGTCCCTAATACCCTTGCCTCAACTGCATTCTGCTTCCTGAAGTTTGACCTCAAGGTTTATAACGTATCCAGTTCCCCTTTAGTCCATTGTGCATCAGCTGTCTCTGAATTTATCTGAGCATGTCTTGTGCCTGCTCATTTTCAACCAGCACAGTTTCATGTGGGTAAGGAATTATCCACCTGTAAGAGGTGTGCAGGTTTATCTAGTTTTTAATCAATAATCTTGGAGTGACCATCCGGGGACACTAACATTTGCAATGTCAGAAGTTATCCTTGAGACCTTTCCAATGTGGAACCACCTGCGTGATTTAAAGATAAAAAGTAGAAAATATTCCCCTTATATTGTTATCTTTGTGAATGCGCATTTGAAAAGTTTTTCCAGTTGCTATGCCTCATGAAAATGTTTCCTGATGGGTGTGTATCTGAAGTAGGTCCCAAGACATATTGCTCTTGGAACGTAAAAACTTCTGCCTTGGCTTTTAAACTAATACCGCATCTATGATGTCATCTGTATGTATGGGTTTGTGCAATGAAATGAGTTTGCTCTATGCAAATTGCACATAAATTTAGGTAAGTCGAAAATTTGCGTCCACGTTGGTCTTTTAAACTTTGCGTACTTATTTTGCTTAAAACTCATGCTTTTACCAACATTCTGAAGCCTGACCAAAAGTTCTCAGCAATTAAATAAGGATTTCTAAACTAGTATTGACTTTAGACATTTGAGGGTGGTTGGTAATATTAGAACTAGTACTGAAAAATTATGGACTCAAAATGATTTTTCCCCTTGCATAACTTTGTGGGAAGGTAGTACACTGTAAAATATATTCTGACGTCTTTTGACATGTCCATCCGTTTCTTTGTATACACTTGTTCTTTGTCTTTTGGCCAAGCACCAGAGTATAAGAAATGGGTGGGACTGAGGTTACAACTTGAAAAAGAAACAATTCTGTCACTACAAATTTACCCTATTTTGCTGCTTGATTACAAATAGCTTTTAATCTGATTTCTTTTTCATGTAGTCACATCAACCAAACATTTTTGCGTAAGTGGGGAAAAGGCATTGTTTGTTTATATGCCATTTTCCTCCTTTTTTTCCTTCTTCCCCCTCAACTCTTTGCCAGGATTTTAGCAAGCTTTAAGACTACCTCAAAATGATCTCATCCACATCTGTCACTGCTGTCAGGTTCATTTTCATTTTATGTCGCATTCTTCCTTAAAATCATAATAGCTGCTATTTGTTTATTTATTGTATTTGGATGTTCTGCCTGTTTCCAGAAATGATTGAAGGTATTAATAGTCACTTCAGCACTGCAGAGCAGATAGGTTAGGTAATGGATATTTTCTGTTCTGTATTATTTGGTCACCAAACATTATACTGCCCATGTGATCAAACTGATCACTGATCCCTGACCTGAGGGACAAATGTTTGAACATTTTTCTGTACTTGGAATCTCCTTCTTAACTCCTTAAAAAGGAAATTGGAGCCAGTGATACTTTTTTTGAAGCCTAAAAGCTGAGCCTTCCAAAGGGTCTCTGGTTGGATTCCCAGTCAGAGCACATGCCTGGGTTGCAGGCCAGTTCCCAGTAGGGGGCGCGTGAGAGGTGACCACACATTGATGTTTCTCTCCTCTCTTTCTCCCTTCTCCTCTCTAAAAATAAATGAAATATTTTTTAAAATTAGAAAAATAAAAATTAACAAAATCTTTAAAATAAAATTTAAAAAAGATGAGCCTTCTACCCCCTCTTTTTGCTTAGGCAAAATTTTCCAGAAGAAAATCTTTGGCAAGTTAATCTTTTCTGCAGCCAATTAATGTTATATTTTCTAACAGTTTACAAGAGTTACTGCATATTATAACTTTCTTCTAGAGCATTCCAAAGTTGCCTACTCATAGCCTGGACGTTTATATATATATATGTTTTTAAAGATTTTATTTACTTATTTTAGACAGAGGGGAAGGGACGGTGAGGAGAGAAACATCAATGTGTGGTTGCCTCTTGCACACCCCCTACTGGAGCCTGACCTGACCCACAACCCAGGCATGTGTCCTGACTGGGAATCAAACTGGCGACCTTTTGGTTTGCAGGCTGGTGCTCAATCCACTGAGCCACACAAGCCAGGGCTGAAAATTTATATTTTAACAAGCCCCTTGATGTAATTTATATGATCCAGCAAGTTTGGGAAATACTGTTTTGAATGAACAATGATTCTTTTCCTTCTCTTCCACTCACCTAAAAATTAAAAAAAAAAAAGACTGACTGAGTCTCTTATGGTGTGTATCAAGCCCATCTTCTGATATTCAGAGTAGTGGCAGCCATTTTCCCCTCCTAAATTATGCACTACCCGAGGACAGAGATTATGTCCTATTTATTTTTGTGTGCTCAGCATTTTGTACAGCCTCTGGCATATGGTAAATTCTCAGTGACCGAACCCTAGTACTGTAAGACTTACCTTTGCAGAACAGTTACATTTCTTTCTTTCTTTCCTTTTTTTCTTTCTCATCTGAATCATTTTTCCTCTGTGCCTTTCTTCAGAGTGGCATACACTCTACTATAGATATTACTGTCCTGGTTCTTCTAAAATCCCATAAGAGTTGATTCTAAAAAAAAAAGAGTCTGATAAAGGTAAGTAGTTGTCGGATTCCTTATAAAGAGGTGCCTAATGAACAGGCCATGTAGACTCGTCCTGTCCTGCATTTTATCCACGTCAGAAAAGTCAGTTTGACATTCAGAAGACAAGACTCAAGAATATATAGACTTCTCTATTTGAGATTCCTAGGTACCTCAATTGCGTGAAAGTATTTCTGGAAAAGGCCTTCTGGGAATATGGGAAAAGGAGATTATGACATCCACAGAAATGAACTGGTGATGACTTAGGTACTATTCTAATGCTAGTCATTGGTATTTGAGGTTACTGATTTATTATTAAGCAACCTGAAATAAATGGGATATGGCTTCAACTTCTTTGCAAAGAATTCTTCAAAATATTTATTCCTTATCACTAGAATTCAGAAGAATTTCTAATTCTTTCCTTCATTAATTTAACAAATATCTATTGAGCAAACACCTACTATCTGTTAATCACTGTTGTGCTGTGTAACAACAATTCAAGAATTGAATCCTTGCACAGTAACAATATTATATTATAATCATCAGACTTGCTAAGTGACTAGATCCTAATTATTCCAACCACTAAAAAGGAAATGATAATGTGATATGATAGAGGCACTAAGTGTCGCTACATGGCAATTATAATATATAAACATATCAGATAAAGAATTGAATCCTAAGTGTGAGGAGGAAAGTGTCTGTGGTCTGACTGAAGAAAATCTAAAACAAGTAGACTGGTGCGATAATGAGAAGTCAAGGAGTAAGTTGGCTTTCCCACGTTAGTAAGACAAGTGAAAAGGCATGATTCAGTCATGATGTAAAATTTCCTAAAATATTGAAGCTCCAGAGATGGGGAGAGGTGTAGAGGTAATTCTATGGGTAAAAGAAAATTGGTGGGAAATATCAACATCCATACAATACTTATCACCTTTTACAAAGTTTAAAGTCACTTTGTAGGTATGCTAAAAGTTGGTTTGTTAATGATAAGAGTGTTGTATTACATTTCTTTTCAAGCAGTAGTTTAAATGTTAACCAATTTACCTTTTAAAAAGCAGTTTACTTTTAAATGTCTTTTTTAGGGGTATATTGAGGCAAAATCTTCTGAACTTTCTCCAATCTAACAGTCTTAGTTTTATCAGTTTGTGAAAAGCAAACAGAGTAAACACATTACTATTATATTAAAATAAAGTTGTTAGAATTTCTGGATTTAGAATCCCCTAGGGAAATAAATGGAACTTTAACAAAACATTTATTTTCAGTAAACAAATGGAGTGGGGTGGGGGACAAAACTCATTGAAATTGAACTAAACTTCTATTCATTGAACTAAACCTCCTGGAACTTTTTCTACCCAGTTTCACTTTCTAAGCTCTGAGAGTTTTCAGTTTCTACTCATGTTTCATCATTTTATGAACTTTTGAATATCTAGAGCTTGCCCAGATTGAGATAAGCTACTCTACCCTTGCACATGATTTTATTTTCATGATTTGTTATTTCCAAATATAAACTGTTTTATTTCATAAGGCGATGAAGGATTCTCAAGCAGGTAAGAAATAAAAACAGTGAAAAATATGTTTTTAGCCCTAAGAATATACATCCATAGTCTCTTATCTATAATTGAGAAATCAAAATAGACTAAAAATCAAGTTTTTGTAACATATTTGCCAGTAAAACCTGACCTGAACTGGGGCAAGCCTACTTGGAATCTTTTGTTTATGCACTCTGTGTGATTGGTCATAGAAACATGAATGTGTGTCACTGAGGGTTGCTGGGTGCTACTTACTATATGGTATATGCACTATATCCTTAAGACCAAACAATTCAAAGTTCTGCAATGCACATGTTCCTAAAGATTTCAGGTAAGAGCCCTAGCTGGTGTAGCTCACCTGGCTGGATTGAGTGCCAGCTTGTGAACCAAAGGGTCTCTGATTCCATTCCCAGTCAGGGCACATGCCTGGGTTGCTGGCCAGGTCCCCAGTAGGGGGCGTGTGAGAGGCAACCACACATTGATGTTTCTCTCCCTCTCTTTCTCCTTTCCTTCCCTTCTCTCTAAACATAAATAAATAAATAAAATCTTTTAAAAAAAGATTTGCCCTGGCTGGTGTAGCTCAGTGGACTGAGCGTGGGCCTGCGAACCAAAGGGTCGCTGGTTCAATTCCCACTCAGAGCACATGCCTGGGTTGTGGACCAGGTCCCCAGTTGGGGGCACATGAGCAGCAACCACACATTGATGTTTCTCTCCCTCTCTTTCTCCTTCCCTTCCCCTCCCACTAAAAAATAAATAAGTACAATCTTAAAGTAAAAAGAAAAGAATTCTTAAAAAAAAAAGATTTCAGGTAAGAGACTGCAAATCTATGTTGGATGTGTTTTTATCCCTCTGTGCCCCGACATTGTGGAAGCAAAGGAGAAAGCTCCCTATTTCTGATCTCTATAAATACATGGAATGCTACTACCAGTACCCATTCTGTTCATCTCATATAGCCTCATCAGACCAAGAACATATGTACTTGCCTCTACACCGGTGGTCTTCAAGTGCAGGCCTGCAACATCACCAGGGAACTTGTAAGAAATGCAAATTTGTGAGCCCCATCCCAGATCTCCTGACTCAGAAACTCTGGGGGTTGGCCGCCTGTGTCCATCCGTGCTTTAACAAACCCTTCATGGGATTCTGATACAAGTTTTATAACTACTGCTCTAGACCAGGATGGCAAACTACAGCCCATGGGCCAAACCTGAATGCTTTTGTATGACTCCTTGAGCTAAGATGGTTTTTACACTTTTGTGAATGGCTGGAGGAAAATTTAAAATAGAGTATTTGGGGATGCATTAAAATCATTTAAAATTCACATTTTAGGCCTCCCGGTGCTTACCACAGGCTGTGTTCTTACATTGCCTGTACAGAAAGAGGAAGTAGAGTAAACACACCCCATATACACCTCAGCCCAGGCCCTTTGCCTGGTCTATATTGTGAATGGGGGGACATGGAGTTAAAAAAAAAGAAAAAAAAGGAAAAAAATAAAATTCACATTTTATTTTTTTTATATTTTATTTATTCATCTTTACAAAGGAAGGAAAGGAGAGAGATCGAGAAATGTCAATGTATGGTTGCCTCTCGAGTGTCCCCTGCTGGGAACTGGCCTGCAACCCAGGCATGTGCCCCGACTGGGAATCGAACCATGATCCCTTGGTTCACAGCCCGCACTCAATCCACCAAGCTACACCAGCCAGGGCAAAATTCACATTTTAGTGTCCATAAATTAAGTTTTATTGGAACACAGTTACACCCATTCATTTCTATATTGCCTGTGGTGCTTTTGCTCAACATCAGCAGAACTGAACAGTTGCAACAGCGACTGGATTGCAGCAGCGACCAGACAGCCCACAAAGCTGAAAATATTTACTATGGATCCTTTACAGAGAAAGTGCGTGAATCCCCGCTCTAGGTCAATAGTTAACACAAGAAATATCACAAGCATAGAACGTCCTGAGAGCTTCCTTCATCTAAAAATGCCAGCATCCTCCTAGATGAAGAAATCTACTAGTTGGTAGATATATTATATTTTGTCATTCTAAAAAATACTTTGTAGTTCAAAATTCTTCAGTTCTTTGGGAGTAAATTCACTTAAATTTTTTTCTGATTTTCTTCCTAGCTTGAACATTTCTATGTTCCAAGACATAATACTTTTCATGCAAGACTGAACTGTGTCTTGGTTAGATTGTGTGGCAGAGTTTTATTATTTTGTGTGAGGTTTGAACCAGCTGTTTAGATGTCTTCTTAAGTGGCTGTTATAATATCCTAGGTATCCTGTAACTAACTTTTTATATCTATCCAGTTATCTCTCCATGGTTACTTCATTTATGGTGAAGAAGTTAAAGAGAAGTATTTGATGAACTGCACATATGTTTTTCATGATCCTTTCTGGAAGCTATGAATTTCCTCCCCAGGCAGCATTCTTAAGAACACTAACCATGTAAAGAGTGTGCATTCTGATATCTGTTATATTTGTGTGTACAATGTTGATGTCTTTTTTCATGGTCATTTAACAGCAATGTCATCCAGCCAGCGGGCAGTAAGACCTGACATATACAATGCATTGACATTTAGTCATAAACATGTATTAACTATTTTATTTTTATATGTGTGTGTGTGTCTTAATAAATTGTGTCCCTTAGGCAACTTGTTCCAGCGATGGCATGTTCCTCTAGAACTCCAGATGACAAGACAAATGGCTAGCTCTGGTGCATCAGGGGGCAAAATCGATAATTCTGTGTTAGTCCTTTTTGTGGGCTTATCAACAATAGGTGCTGGTGCATATGTAAGTAGAAAGCAGCTTGTGTGAAGAAGCTGCCAAACAGTTTCCATTAATAGACTCAGTACTGCTCTGATTTAAAACTTCTGCAACTGATTGCCCTTTCTCCTTTTGAAAAAATTTCCAAGAAGCTTTTAACATGCCTACTGTCTTATACCCTATGAGAGCCAATTTGGGAATGACTGAGATTTAATCTCCTGTTGATTGTCTTTGCACTTTTCACTTGTCTTTTTACTGAAAGCCACTGTGTTTTCTTAGGTTTGACCAAGTACCAAAAATTGTACCTTTTCTCTTGGATGTTGATTATGGTCGAAATTCATTGCAGCTCCTTAGCACAATATTTTATTTTGACCCATTTGTCAAATATTTTCTTTCTCCTCAGCTTGGGATAGACATAAAAAAACAAAAACAACAGCCTTCAATTCAAATACTAAATGTTCCTAATTTGAAAACTATCCCTGAATCTCACTGAAAGCCTAAAGTATAGAAGTAGTCCTAGTATCTCCAATTTTAGAATGGAGTTTGTGTGAGGTAAGAAGTATGGTTTTAACTTGTACATGGTTATAGCACAATTATATCTCCTTAAATGAACTCTGATCAGCTTAGTTGATCACACAAGAATTATTATGAACATTTTTTTAACTTGGCAGGGTTTACTGTGACTAAGTACATCAGTCTAAATTAGCAAATCAGTCTAAAGTTGGATCATATAAAGTTGAGAGAACCAACTTAGATAACAGCACCCTCGATTGAAGGAAGCTGTTTGTTTTACTTACTGAGAGCAAATGGTTGGATGCCATTACAATTTTAGTTCTTTCTGTATTGTAAGACAGCAAACTTGTCTTGCTTCATGATCACTAGGTTAAAAAAAGAGACATGAAAATTATTTGAAGTTATCTAGATCATCATACCATGACCTGACTTCCAAATGTACAAGAAAAGTAGATAGTTCTTGCCAGTTGTGACTCAAATCAAAGTAAAAAATAGGTAAGCTCTGTCAGATAACAGACTTTGAAGAAATATACATTCTCCTCCAATCCTGGAGCAGCTTTTTTTTTTCCCGTTTTTAGCACAGGGTAACCAAACATGTGTCCCTGCCTTTGTGTTGAATGTTTCTTCACTGATACTTAGTTCTTTTTCTATTTCCTTTTGTTTCTTTCTTGGCCTTATCTTTACCTACAGTTGTGCCGTGTCATCACCTAGGATCCCCTTCTAGATCACTAGCGTCTACAGGTGCTTCTGGGAAAGATGGCAGCAGACTAGTATACTTCTTAATTGTAGGAGCAACAGTCACTGGGGCAGGAGTTCATTATGTAAGATGCTTACACTAAAATATATTTGGGGGCATGGTGGGTGAGACTATGGCACTAATGAAAACCGGATCCAATAGAATACAATGAAGTATTCATAGCATGTGCTTTCTAGGTATGTGTTAAAGGGACATTGTCAGTCACTAGGGAGTCCTCAAATCTCGTTCTGCAAAATGTTGAACTCCTACTGGATATATCTAAAGCCACACATTTAGTGAGTATTATAAATACTCATCATCAACCCTTTAAAATTTTTGTCAATTTCATAATTATGTTTTATGATGCCAAATTATATTGTGCTTTAGTGCTGCATATCTAAGAAGACAGTCTCAAAGAGTAAATGTTGACTAAGCAAATAAAGATAACTTGAATACCATCCATTTTGAATCATTTTAGATAAAATGATGTGTTTTTTGGGGAAACAATCAATTTTAAAAGGCATTTTACTGAATGCTTTTGAGGAGGTCCAAAAAGCCATAGAAGTCCTTCCCACTCACCCCCAGCTTCTATTGCAAAGTAAATTCATTTGGCAGTGTCCCTTTGGAATCTCTAATTTGGTCAAACTAGTGACTTGAAGTGCTATAAACTAACATATTCCTGTAGATTACTGTCTTAAATGCCTCGCATTTATAATTCAGATACCCTTTAAGTCTTAACTTTTCCATTTCATAGTTCTCTCAACTTTTCCTGTCAGTTCCACTCTGTTCACTCAAAAAATAGATTTAAAGTGTTTGTATCTGACATGTTTGTAAAATTTAAACCTATTAAATCTCTGCTTTATGTTGCTGTACCAGAGTTGGATGGCCTCCACATAGCTGGCCAGGCAACTCTGTTGATGCCAGGCCAAAAGACAGGGCCAGTCACTGTTGCTTTCTCCTGCCTTAGAAATGTCTATGAAGCACAGGTGCCTCTCAAACCATTCAGTTAAATACCTCATTGCCCTCTGTGTTTATCCAACACTGGTAATAATAAAGCTACTATATTATAGTGGTTTCAGGTTAAATGATAAGCTTTTGTCTACCTACAGTCATTTTCCAACTATTTTGTAGGGTTTTATATTAGGTCTTAAATCACTGAAAATATGATCTGAGGTGGCTTAGATATTTTTCTCTGAAACTGGTATTAGTCTACAGAGAATTGTTAAAATCAGACATCAGAGTTGATGAGATATGGCTGCAAGTTGTTTAGTGTTTGTATTTGTCTGCTCTGGCTGCCATAATAAAATACCACAGACTAGGAGGCTTAAACAACAGAAATTTATTCTCTGACAATCTGGATGATGAAAGTCCAAGGTTAAGTTGCCAGCATGGTCAGGTTCTGATGAGAGCACTCTTTCTGGCCTGCAGATGGCCACCTTCTCCGTGTCCTCATGTGGGGAAAAGAATGTGAGCTCTCTCTTCCCCTTCGCTAGCCCTGTGACACAGGAGGCAAACACAAGGCCTGCAGGCTGAATCAGGCCCTCCACCTTGTTTTATCCGGCCCAGCACCTTGTTTCTACCCGGCAGCAGTGCTGAGCTCTCACTTAACTGTTAAGGAGTAGTTACATTTATGTAGTCCTAACATTACATTCGGCCCTTTCAAGGCAACCACGAGGCTGATGTGGCCCCCTGTGAAAATGAGTTTGACACCCCTGCCCTATGGGATTAGGGCCCCACCTTTATGACCTCATTTAACCTTGATCATCTCCTAGAAGTCCCACCTCCAAATACTATCCCATTGGGGGTTAGGGCTTCAACATATGAATTTGAGAGGGATATAAGCATTCAGTCCACGACTGTTTCGTTACAACTTTTCTCTCTCACACTGAGAGGACATGTTCCTATATACCTACTACCTTAGCAATTTCTGAGTTGGGAGCCCTTTACCTTCCCCCCACTCCACCCTCCAAAAATAAGGAAGCAGCACAAAGAACAAGGAAGGTTTTTCTGAAATGTTTGCCAGGGGTCTATACCTTAAACTAGTGGGTTTAAAAAAAAAATTACTACAATCCACAGGAAGAAATAAATTTTATCTTGCAACCATTATATAACGATAAGTATGTAAAATTGAAAATTTCAAAATACTACTTACTAGGTGTAATGGACTCCAATGGTTTCTATTCTCCTATTTTTGTAAATATTTTATTTATTTATTTTTAGCAAGAGGGGAAGGGAAGGAGAAAAGGAGATAGATATCAGTATGTGGTTGCCTCTCCTGTGCCTCCCTCTGGGGACCTGGCCCACAACCCAGGATGTGCCCTGACTAGGAATCGAACCAGCGACCCTTTGTTTTTCAGCCTGCACTCAATCCACTGAGCTACACCAACCAGGGCACCTATTTTTTTTTGTACTGGTCATAGCCTACTAAATTGATTTAACGGCTCTTTATTGCATTGCAACCTGAGTTTGGAAAACACTGATTGGGACAACACTTCAGCTTAAATCGCAGATAGGAATTCCTAATTGGGGTGGACGTGAGCATTCCCCCCTCTCTTGCTGGTGACTTTCTCTAGGACCACAGGCACATCCCTCATCTCAGTCCTGTTATTTATCAGTGAATGGAGCTAAGTGGCCTTTAGAATATGTAATGAGATTTGGTATTTGCGCCCCTTGCCATAATTCAACTCATAGAATCATGTTGCTTCACTAAGAAAATGACCTGTTTTCCTTCAACTTCCTTTAAGTTAACTAAATGCTGGCACATTCATCTTCTTTAAAAAGTTTTTCCCACTAATATTTTTCATATTGTAGTTTTTCTTAACCTTACCTATAGTCATGCCACTAATTAGAAATCAGTGCAAACTGGGACTCCAGAAACACTTGGTGGAAAGATAAATTTTCAATTAGTATGTTTACAAACTTGTTTTTATATCAGAACATTTACTTAAAAGCTAAATAAATAAGGTTATAAATAGATGACAAACTTCATTCTTGTCCTTTCCCCACTAAACCTCAAGATATTTCTTAGTCTGTTCTTCCTAGCAATGTGTGAAGCTTACCAGGAGGTGTGGCAGGGCCTAGACTATTTTTGTTTGTCCCACTCAATATGAACATGACCTGAGTTTATTTCTCTGTTCACTTATGTTGACCAGGTTAAGCCATCTTTTTGGGTAAAAGTCCCTTTCTTAAATATATATAATGGGTAAATACTGGATTCATGTATAATATCTAATGCCAACATAAAAAAAAAAAAACTTTCTTAGTTAATGTTAGCTGAATTCAGTTTATTTGTTGAATTTAGTGGCAAATTCAAGGAATAACCATGGTCTTTTAACATATAGTATTTAATTTTCTAATCCATCCATATCATGTGTTAGATTTTGGGCTGCTAAACGTTGAGGTCTCAGGGGTCAGGTCCTTTATTGCAGCACATTGCCTCATAGGCTGCTCTGTAAGGGGCTTGTAGAAATATTCTTAAAACATATTTTAGCCCTGGCTGGTGTGGCTCAGTGGATTGAGTACGGGACTTGGAACCAAAGGGTTGGCAGTTTGATTCCCAATCAGGGCTCATGCCTGGGATGCTGGCCAGGTTCCCCAGTAGGGGGCGCTCGAGAGACAATCACATACTAATGTTTCCCTCTCTTTTTCCTTCCCTTCCCCTTTCTCTAAAAATAAGTAAGTCTTTTAAAAAAACATGTTTAATTACACTTCCTCTGATTTTGCTTACTTTCTCCAATTAACTACTAATCTGGGGTTCCAATTGGCATAGTGTCACTTAAATTCTGTCTTCTTGACCCTGTGGGATACGAAAGAGCAAAAGTGTTATCATTAAAAACAAGTCATTGTTGCCTATTGCTTTTTAAATTTTTTTCCAATTCAGATGCTGTACATAAAAAGAAAAACACACTAGTCATAGTGCTAAGGTACCCTTCATCAATTAGAAAAGGTAGATAAAATAGTGGGTTTTTTAAAAATACCACAGGTATTTAAGCAAGGTGTTTGACCCTTAATGAATATCTAAGTGACATGAACGGGTAGACTGTTGAGGGAATGATTACTTAATCCATCACTCTAGGATATAGGTGGTCATGTTTCAGGGACCAATCTCAGAACACTTGCCAGGGAAATTTATGTCCTGGCTTCCAACCCTAGACCACACTAATTGGTTTCACAGCCAGTATACAGCAAAGGCCAAAATCCCTTTTTAAAAGTTCAGTACTTCCTAGCACTTTATTCTTGTAATGGAAAATGTTTTTCTGATTTCTTTATCTGTATTTTCAGAATTAAATATAATATGAGGAAAATTCTTCACATAGACCCTAAGGAAATTTGAAACTAGAACAATTTCATCTGCTTAACCTGTATTCTTTCCACACCAAGTGTGTACACACTTAATATTTTTTATTTCTTAAGAAAATAGCCCTGGCTGGTGTAGCTCAGTGGATTGAGCACAGGCCTGTGAAGCAAAGGGTCACTGGTTCGGTTCCCAGTCAGGGCACATGCCTGGGTTGCAGGCCGGGTCCCTGGTGGGGGACACATGAGAGGCAACCACACATTGATGTTTCTCTCCCACTCTTTCTCCTTCCCTTCCCCTCTCTCTAAAAATAAATAAATAAATATTT
>PVKM010010501.1:0-20361 GCA_004027735.1 Carollia perspicillata
CCGCACACAGTGAGTGTTAGGGCTTAGACCCAAATCCAGACCTTCGGATTGCTAGTCCAGAGCTCTTTTCATGGTGCCTTGTGGAATTTGCTTTTTAGTAAATCATTGATTTAATTCCTACCTCACATTGACCTTGTTATTCTTGAAGGGATCTTTTTCTACTTTGTTTACTTTGACCTTGAATTTTTGAAGAACAAGAGGGAAATGCATTTGAAGGAGTCTTCCTCCCCAATTTTTTTTTAATTCCCTGATTTCTGTTGTCATCTTGGTTTGCTTGACCTAGGGGTTATCTATCAGAAGGTGTTTTAGTAGGTGAAAGTATCACAAAGCTGTTTCCACGAGTGATCTGTAGTGTTTCTGGTGCATTTTGTTTTGGTTGGGAGGCCTGAGGTAGGAAGTAGGACTGAAGGAAATTGCTGGACCTGAGTCACACACATTATCTGTAGTGCTGAGATAATATTGTCATTATTGAGAGTGTCAGCTTGCCGACCAGGACATAGAGATGATTTGTTGTAAAAGAGCCATCTTGAAGAAATTGGTAGCATATTATAGGCCATTTCCTGGGAAAGGGAAATAAGTTGTTTGTAGATGTTTTTCTTGGTAATAACACTGTCACAGGCTTTTACTTGTGACTTCCAGTTGTTTTTGCTCTGCTCACTGCCAGTGTTGACTTTTAGACTGAGATAGGCCTCGGTGGAAATCTGCATGCCTTTGTGGGAGCTACTCAGTTGGTACGGGGACATACCCTCTTTTCCTCTGATGCCCCAACTGAACCCAGTACAGGATTTGATGTGGACCATTGCAGAGAGTGGGCGGGGACGTGCAGGAAAGGGGCAGTCAGCCCCGTGGCTTTCCGGTGGCAAGGAGTTGGGGACAGGCCCAGTTCACTGGCATGCCCCACACCCAGGCCTTTTTGATGTGTCTGTGCGTAGTGCACACAGACAGGGTGCTCTCCTAGGACAGGATATCCCGTACGCCCTTGAGGACCTTTGTGGACAGGATTTAACCTGGGGACGTGGGAGGTTTGAGAGCACATGCTAACACCTCCTCTTTGTGAAGTTTGCATTTTTTAACTCACTCATCTCTAATACTCTCTTTGGCAAGTGGGATTAATGTTTTCACCTTAAATGAATATACTGAATTTTTAATAGATTCTCTGGGGTATGGTGATAGTTCGATACTGTTTCCACAAGAAAAAAGATATGAAGAAATGGTGTATTATATTCTAGAGTTTTGCAGCTAGGATTCACTTTTCTTGCCTGGCCCCCTGCTGAACCCTCTGATGCATCTAGCCTGAGAGCAAAGCCCGGAAAACAGCTCTGGGTCCTACATGCAGGCAGGGCCTCCCCTCTTGCGTCTGCATACTCACTCCTGTGGGCTGGTGCTTTTCCCCGTTTGTTGGCTTCTGCCTGTTGCGTTGGTCACTCTTGGTGTGCTGAGTAGGACTTGATCTTTTCCTGCTATGTCTGCTTGGATGCTCTGTATAGAAGAGGAGGAATTTGGAAAAAGGATTTAAAAAGAAGTACTCATTATTCATTATCCACCGCCAATGTCATTACAAGCTGCCCAGAACTCCAGAGAGCTTTGCTTCTAGGCTAGTTGGTTAACATCTTTCAAGTATGAGAATCTTCTGAATGTGAGGGTTTTATACCTTTCCACTACTTATCTTTCTGGCATGCCATGCACCAGAGGAGAACTGCATTGGCGATTGTTTCCTTTGAGATCAGTAGCAGAACTGGGAGTGGAGGTGGCAGCTTGAGAGACTTAGCAAAGCTAGGGGGGTTGTAGAGGTTGAATAGTTGAGTACTCAGGCTTAGACTAGCTCAAGGCGGGCCTTCACTCAGCTGTCATTCACAAATGCCAGTGTGGCAGCAAGTGCCAGAGTTGGCCCCTTGAGTGTCTGTTGTCCTCTTTGAAGTGTTTGCTGATTCTCCCAAGTCAGAGTCCTTACTCCTCTGGGGTCCCCCGGCACCTTTTGTCTCCACTTATCTCCCTCAACTTGGAGCTCGCAGTTCATTGTCTAAACGTCTGTTTCTTCTACTGTATAATCCTCTTGACAGCAGGAACCGAGTCTTGGTCATCTGTTTTCTCCTAATTTGTAGACTGTGTCCCACTTTTAAAGTTGCTCACTGAATCTACTGAACTGAACTGAACAAAGCTGGCTGCATCGTGGAAATCCTGCAGCTAGCGTCCATGTTTGTAGATCGTATACGCTGTCATGAGGCAGGAGAGCATTCTTGGGGAAACAGCATCACCATCAGAAGTAACACACTAGCCTGTTGTTCAGCTTTTTTTTTTTACAACTCTTGTTGAGGTATAATTCACATACCATGTAGTTCAACCATTTAAAATGTATAGTTCAATGGTTTGCAGTATGTTCACAGAGTTATGCAACCACCACTATAATTAATTTTTGAAAGCTTTCATCATACCCCCCCAAAAACCCTGTATGTATTCCCTCCAGTCTCCCAACCCTAGGCAACCACTGATCTATTTTTTGGTCTCTATATATTTGCCTAGTATAACATTCCATATACATGGACTCATACAACATGTGGTATTTTGTGCCTGGCTTTTTTCGCCTAGTGTAATGTGTTCAGGGTGTATTTGTGTTGCTGCATGTGTCAGGCCTACAGTGAGATAGTGTCTGTAGAGCACCTAACACAATGCCTGGCACAAAAGGGTGGCAGTAACTATTACTTCCCTGTGTCCCACTGCAAGTTCTTAGATTTTAGTAAAATAACAGGTAAGGTTTTAATTGGTATTTTCAGTTCAATTCACTGATTCCTCCCCACACCGTTTTTTTTTCTCCCCAAGGCTACGCCTTTCTGCTGTTCCAGGAGGAGAGTTCAGTACAAGCTTTGATAGATGCCTGCCTAGAAGAAGATGGGAAACTGTACCTGTGCGTGTCAAGCCCCACCATCAAGGACAAACCGGTAAGTAACACGAAGCCAGCTGTTGCCTTTCTGGAGCACACATACAGTTGGAATAGCTGATCGCCTCCTTCTTGTAGTGGGAATGCTGGTAACTAGGACCCTCTTACCCAGGGTGACCTTGCTATGCAGTAGAACTGGATTGTTGTTGATGGGAGCTAATAACAAATTACTTAGTATTTCATTTTAGGCCTTTGGGACTGCATATAAACAAATGTGCCCTTGTCTTTCACGTTACAGCTCTTTTAAGCTAACTCCTATTCAGCAGCTCTGAATTGAAGTAAATAATGCTCTTAATGGTTTTGGCAGCTGGTTTCTATTATTATTTCAGATCAAGAACAGGAGTAATTTTTTAAAAGATCATAATCGTCAATGTTTATGTGCTTTTGAATGCAAGGCATTGTGCGAGTACCCACAGCTGGCCAAACAGAGCCTTTGGGCCAGGAGCTTACCCTCTAAACTGGAAATCTTCGAACAGCCCAGGAGAGGGGAAGGACAGAGAGCACGGACCCAACGCCGTAAATAAATGTACACTTTTACAGTTTGTGGTAACTGAATCAAAGAATGTAAGTCGTTGAATAAGAGAGGAAGACTGCTTTCTTTCTCCTGGCAGAGTGGGTATCAGTGGAGAAGGGGTAAGATATGTTCTCTGAGCAGAAGAAAAGAACTTGATTAACACAGAAGGGAAGTTGGGAGGGGAAGTTGGGAGGGGTAAATTTGTGTGTGAAGACTTGGGGCTAGGCTAGGAGTGGGAAACAGAGTAAAAATAGTGATGTGGTCTAAGGCCTCTACCTACCATGGGGCCTGCAGCATCCCCTATAAGACTTACCCCAGAAGTGTAGGGCTTGCTTGGCAGCTGGATGTATTCTCAGAAATGTGCTTGGGAAGAGTATTGGGGCTGGCCACAGAAGTTAGAGTCTTGACTCTAGCCTTTAAATATCTGCTTATCCTTGCTGAATCTTGGCTTCCTCATCTATAAAATGGGAAGAATAAGGGTCCCTCTGTGGGATGTCAAGAGGCTCAGATAAGAGGAAAATGAATGTGAAAACATTTGGTGAAGTCAGGTACTTGTGCAGTGTAACTGGGTGGTGCTAATAGTCTAACTTAGGGCTATTGAATTCAGAAGAGCAAGGTTAGAGCTTGTCCACATGGTAACAGCTGTGGGAAAAAACGATGACCTCTATCTAGGACAGAGTTTACAATTGGTTGCAGAAGAATGGTCCTGGGACTTAGCCACCTAGAAGGGGAGACTGCGGGATGTAAAGCAGAAGGTGGGGTGGTAAAGAATGGGATATTGAGCTTATTAGAATAACTGATTCATAAGAAGCCAGGATATAAACAAGTGTGGAAATGCCACTGTAATTTTCAAATTCTGGCACCATAAAAAATTGTAAGACAACAATTAACTGTTGTTGGGCAGGTCAGCATACAGGTGGGGCAGACAGTAGGTGGGGAGAAAGAGTACTTTGTTAACTTTGGTCTTAATCTAAGCAGCGTGGAGAGGCTGTGTGTTAAGGGGAAGACATGAGGACTGACTGCCGTGGGAGTGTGCAGGGTTTCATCTGAGTGAATAATAAGAAAGCTGATACAACGTCTCTAAATCTCTTTGGAATAGTGTGAGATTAGAAAGACTGAGCCCAGTGTGTCAGAGTCAGATGTCTGAGAGGTAAAGGTCAACCTCCAGAGGGCCTCTGCCACTGGCACATCAGTAGAAGGTGAGTGGGAGTGAGCTAGGAAGGGTTAAAGTGGGATTGTTCAGACGCTCAGAGGAGGGGATTAGAAATGCATTTACATATATAAAAAGGCAGAGGGGTGAGGCACATGTTGAGGTAGTTATGCCCATAGTAGATTAAGAAGCAGTTGAATGGAGGGGAGGAGACTGGAGAGGAGCGCGTGGGTCCTGGGTACCTTGGAAGGCACATCACTGGCTCTGTGGAAGGAGGAGGGTACTGACCCTGGCTGGGGCAGGCTTCACCAGGACTAGACATGTCTTCAGAGGGGAATGAGCCGTGGTGGTTTCAGGTGGAGGTGGTATGGAGGCACCACCAGTGCTGTTGAGTGTTTTCACTCCAAACACATGTATTACCTTTGGCTTGAAGGACTTTTGAAAACAATTAGTGTAATCTGTCTTGGAAATGTTTATGGAGAAACTAACTTTCATTGTTTGTGTTTCTACAAATTTCTGCCTTATTGCAGTTTTCATTTTCTGAGCTCAAGTGAAGCAGTTTTATTGGAGCTTGGTGAATTCTGAATGGTGGCTGCCGATCACATATTTCTTTGACCCAAGCATACTCAGAATTTCCAGCATAAACAATTTGAAAAAAAAATGTAGGCTGGGAAACATAGACATCCCCAAACACCTGTAATTCTAATGAACTGGATCCCATTTTGGGTTCCAACTCTTTGGCTCCATTACGAAACCCCCTCCTCCTGTGCTTCGGCTGTACGTCTCTCACTCCCAGCCTCACTCGGCCGCACTTTCCCACCAGGTTTCTGTACCTTCCACCTCACTTTGGATGCTCCCACAGAAAGTGAGACCTGGGTTGAACATTTGGGAGTAAATGAGGACCTTGAGTCAATAACTCAAGGTAAAGTCAACCTTTGGAGCTCATTCACCAAAATTCTCTGAGCTGTGGCTCTTTCTCACTTCTTTCTACTTCTTAGCTTGGCCACTTTTCGGGATCCCAGTGCCCTCATTCTGTTGTTTAGGTCTCTCCACTCCTTCCCGGATTTCTCCTTGAATATACTCCATGTTCCAAAAATGACCTCACAGATTTTCTATCCGTGTCCTTTCCCCTTTGCTTCTTCCCGACCTACCCCCAACCTCCCAGCAGCAAACCCTGTTCCCTTTGTGTGGATTAGGTTAATCAGATCCTTTTCCTAGTACAGAGCCTGATAACAAGGTTCCCTCTGATTTAAACTTTCTAAGGTCATGTTTCTTTTTTTAACTTAAACCCTTAATTAGTGGATTTCAGGTAATATCAAGGAGATATTTTGGGTCAGTGATATCCTTTCTTTCATTAAATGGCTACTCTCAGACTATTCTATGAATAGGTCTGACTCTGAAAGTTAGCAAAAGAAATTGTATTTGTGGCCTGATTAATTGACGACTCAGTCCCAAAGAATGGATAAACAACTTGGCAAGAGTAGGAGCTAGTACAGAACTTCTAGATACATGCTTTTTTTTCTTTTCTTCCTCCAGCAAGAGGAGTTCCATAGTTCAGCTGTCCCAGGCATCTTAGAGGACAGCTATGTCCTTGTCCAGGCTTCCCGTGAAGCGGGCAGACACTGGGACTCTGGGCTCTCTTGTTAAAGAGGCATAAATAGACTGATCCTGAAAGTTCAACACAGCAAACGGACAGAGCAGGAAACCCAGAAGGGCTAACAGAGATAGAGGCTGAGAAAGAGTAACCATGAAAAGGAGCTAAGGAAGGAGGTTTTTTTAATCCTCACCAAAGGGTATGTTTATTGATACTAGAGAGAGGAAGGGAGAGAAAGAGAGAGAGGGGGAGAGATAAAGAGACAGAAACATGGAGGTGAGAGAACTAGCGATCGGTTGCCTCCCGTATGCACCCCTACCGGGGATTGAACCTGCAGTCTAGGTGTGGGCCCTGACACGGGATCGGACCCGTAACCTTTTGGTGTGAGGGATGATGCCCTAAACAAGAATGACCCCCGCAGCCAGGGCAAGGAAGGAGATTGACGGTTCTTACCTTCTTAGAAAACTTTGGCCAGAGACGTGGGGTAGTAAACACCTTGAAAAGAGTATTGGAGAAGTTTCCTGCTTCCTCCTACTTTATAGTGCAATCACAATTTATAAATATGCTGAAATATGACAGATTGATTTTGCTATATACAGAGGTGGGCAAAGGTAGGTTAAATTAATAGCCATCATTACCTAAAAGAGAAATCATAAGTAAAAATATGAAATAACAATAAAAATAAAAGATAATACAGTAAATAAATAATAATAGAAGAATGAGCTCTGTGTTTTGTACTCACAACTGTAAACCTACTTTCGCCCACCCCAGCATGTAAAAACTGCCCTACCAAACTGAAGTGTGCTTGTGTAAAGTCAGTTCTTTACCTAAAGGTCGTTGCTTTGGTAACATTGGCATCCTCTGAGAACTTGAAAACAAATTTTTTTTTTAAATGTTGGGGCAAGGAAGCTGAAAATCAAGGCCAGTTTAATCTGTCCATTCTGTCTGCCTTTCTGGTCTCCCGTGCCCCCATTTATATATTAGTGGGATCTCTAGCACTTTTAATCACTCCTCTTTAGTTACAAAAACAGCCCAGATCCTTTTCCCAGGATTCGATACCTTCCCAGTCTGAGTTTAAATTTCTTCCCATTTTACCTTTTCCTGCTTTGCTTCTGAACCCCATATTCAATTAACTGAAATATTTCTGTTCCCATCCTAATTTCTAATTCCTTTCCTTATTTTAAGATGCCCCTCAAAGGCCATCTCTTTCTTGAGCCTGCCCTGATCACTGTACCATCTATAGCGAATCGTACCTGCTGTTACAGCTATCTTCAGCCCACATACAGCCGTCTGTTCAAATGATTTGCCTCTTCCTCCCTTCAGACCACCTTTGAGTGTGTACTGTGGGCAAGGCATTTGTACGGGTTACTGTGAATCAGAACTGACTATGAATCAGATGTAAAATCCTGTGTCAAAAAGTTACTAGTAAAATGGATAGATAAAACAAGTTTTAAATACACACTAAGTACTTTGGAGAGTTTATAAATACCTGGAGTGATAAAAGAAAGCTTCTTGAATGACGTGTCATTTGAACTAGGCCTTGAAGGATTAAGAGAGTTTGGAGATTGTCCAGGAAAGGGATGGAGGTTTGGTGAATAGACATGTTAAAGAAGGACAACAGTGTGAACACAGAAATGAGAAATTGAGCTGAATGAATGGAGAGCATTTAGGTTGGTTAGATGGGGCACAAATGTATGAAAGGGAGTAGAGAAAAATTAAATTGGGAAAAGTAGATAGGGGCTAAGTTGCAGGGCACCTTGATTGACAGCCTCAGTCCTTGCATCTGTGATATATTTCCTAAAACTCTTTCATTCTCCATCTACTACCTTCTAAGATAACAACTATAATTTTATCTTGGCTCAATCAAATCTGGTTTTGTTATAACACACCTTGGAAATCCTCAGCACATGTGATTTTCCTGATTTATTTGTTTGTTCCTTGAATCCTTGGTCTAAACTTGTGGTTTGCGTATCTGCTATCATAGGAATTTCTCCAAAGAAGGGTTCCTCCTCTAAAATGAGAGAAGTAGCTCCAGTTCATAATAAATCCTGTTTTCCCCCCAGTCCTCTGATTTTGAAATGGGTCCAGAGTTTCTTAGTGCTTGAGTCTTTGGACACTGTTGTTCCTTCCTGGGGAGGTCTAAAAGACGCTGCAGTTCCAGCATAGTAAATGGTGTCTGGTTGACCAAACAGCCAGTCTGTCTCCGAAGGGAGCATGTTCAGTGGTTTCCAAAGTAGGTTCTGAAGAACACTTGTTCCATCAAACACTGGTGTCCTGAAAGGAACACCAACAGAAAGGTTTGCTCATAATAATAGTAGGTGTCATTTATTGAGCAATTGCTTTGTGTATTTTATATCTATTTTCTCCATTAATTAAATGTTTCATAGCCAAAAACATTTGGGAAACATCGATATATTACAGTTCAGACAAGTCTTACAATAAATAAACTTGTATAATATTGTTAATCCAGCATATTATATACCTGTCTTGGAATTATACTTGGGAAGATTTCAGTGGAATTAGTATTCCATGAAGCTCACTCAAAGAATAGGCTTCTTCCTAGGAAAAACTTAGGTAACTTGAACTTTTTCGTGTGTATTCCTCTCAAGAGTTTTAGTGATCAGCACGGTCATAACAACATCCTTGTCCTGGTACCATGGAGCTGAAAATACACACTTATGTAGACACTGGACAAAGTTATATGGCTGCGGAGCACAATTGCCTGAGGCTGTGCACCTGGAAGTTAAAATAGCTGAATATAGTACCAGTTTCGTTGCTAAATCATTTTCTTGAGCTTTTCTAACTGCTGGGTTAGTTAGATTTAAGTGGACTCTATTGGTTACTACTTTAATGCACTGAAAATGGACAGAATAAGTTTGGAAAGAAGAGAGAGCGGTTGATCACTCACAAATGAAACTGCATCTTGACTTGTCCAGGAGCCTGTCAGCAAGCACGACTGGTGGTCAGCAGCTTGGAGGACAGGGAGCCTTGCAGGCACGTGGCTGCACAGGGAAAAGTGTTCAGTATCCAGGCTTGGGGTCAGAGGAGCTATGGGTTTCAGTCCTGAGTTGACTTGACTCTTCCGATCCTTAATTTCTTATCTCTAAAGTAGGTATAATTTCTACAGCATAACAGTTGTAGTGAGTTTAAGTGTAATCGTGTATGTGAAATACCACTATGGTGCAGTGTAGGTGCTCAAAAGTTCTAGTTTCTTCTTTTTTTCGAAAGGGACTCATCTGTCATGCTTATATTTTCTAACGGTTGTGGTAGCATCATCAGTAATGATGAGCACTAGGTAATTCTGATCACTGAGTAGAATTGATCAGTAGATTGGTTGCCTGGTGGCATTAGAAATTGGCACGGATTAGACCCAAGTCCAGGGGTCCCACTGGTGACCAGGCCTACTATATTTCCATGCCCCCAGAAGGTGGCTTTTAGTTTACTGAGGGGAGTGACCTGGACATCTTGAAGCACCCGTGTCTGCACATCACGAAAACCTTTGTTAATTCACCAGATCACTGATGAGCACAGAGCTCTCACTAAGAGCTGGGCATTGTGCTGGGCAATTGGGACACATGCAGAGATATGGTCTTAGCCTTAGAGGATCCTGGAGCCCAGTGGAGGGAAATAGGTGAATAGAACATGAAGTGAGGATTCACCGGTGCTGTGATAGACGTGTCATAGGGAGTAGTTGGGTTGGGTGAGGTGGGGACAGAGGCTCAAAGGGCACAGTGGTCGATGTTCCTGAAGGAGTCAGGAAAGCCTTTAGAGGGAAGGTGCTCCCTTGAATTTCCAGCTACATGTACAGTTTTTAATCATAGCATTTAATTAATAATGGGTTTATTAAGCCAAGCACAAAGGAAGGATATGCCTAGCTATTTTGGAGGCACAGTTTATGCATGCTCTATTTTTGTACTGGGTGTCCTTATGGAGCAGTATACCGAGTGCTGTTTGAATTGGTCAGTAGTAACTGAAGGTCCTAGAGGGGGCTGTAAGCCACCCGTGGTTTCAATGCATCAGGAAGGTTGTGCAGCTTGGCGCAGGTGGCTTTTTGTTCTTGGACTGTTTTTGGCCCTGATGGTGGACCTGGAGCATTCAGGCAGGGCATAAGAGAATTCCCCAGGGTTACTTTTGGCTCCTTGTCTAAGAAGAATCCTGGCTTTGATGAGGCTCTATGGGGCACAGTCATGTACCACATCATGACGTTTTGGTCAACGATGGACCACATATACAACAGCAATCCATAAGGTTATCATGCACCTAAAAGTTCTTATCACTTAGTGATGTCGTGGCTGTTGTAATGTCATAGCACAACGCATTACTCACATGTTTGTGGGGATGCTGGTGTAAACAAACTACCGTGCTGCCAGTCATATAAAAATGTAGCACATACAATTACAGTGGAGGCTGTACCGTCTAGATTTGTGTAAGTACACTCTATGATGTTCACACAATGACAGAATCACCTAACAACACATTTCTCAGAACATATCTCTTTCATTAAGCAACACATGACTATACTTTTATCTGAGGAACAGGAGGAAGAGTCTCAGTGGCAGACTTAGAGCTTTTTTGCTTTAAGGCCCAGTGGAGTTCTGACTGGAGGCCCCAGAGCTGCCCGGGGTATGTAAGTCTTATCAAAGCCAGTGACTCTGATCAGCTCTTAGGTTCCTTTCCGGCCATGTCCCCCAGAAGACACAGGGAAGGCATCTCCTGCTTTCCATTGGTTGGAGGGCAGCACTTGAGAGTAACAGGTAGCATCTAAACTCCTGGAAACGGGCTGACCTTTTCGTTAGGGAGCTATGTGGTGAAAACTAGGTTGAAGTGCGATACCAAGCATGCCTGTGCTTTGAAGAGTCTAAACCACAAGTGACTGCTGTTATGGCTGCTCGTTTTGGTGATTAATAATAGTAAAACAGCCCCTCGCACCATGGAAGAGAGAAAAATGCCTCACAAACTAGTTTATTTGTGATACTGTGGGGCACTCCAGTCATTCGGTGAGGTCTGTGGTGCTTAAAATAGAACTGCTGACAACTGGAGTGGGTCTGAGTTCATTACCACCACAGCTGAGCTGTTGCAGCTGCATGTCAGCGGACCCAGGTTTAGCTGACTCATCCTGGTTGTCAGAAGAGTCGGGATGCTGATAGTTCTGCAGTATTGTTTTCTGATTCATGCAGATTGAAAGGATTGTAGGATTAGGGAAAGAAAAATGGACTTTTTCCTGAAGAGCTTAAGTAGGAATTTGAAGAGTATTGAAAAGAGGGAAAAAGGAAATTGGGGGCTGAGTTGGGCGGGGGCGGGGGGCAGTCTTCGCCATGCGCTTTATGGGAAATGGGAAACAGAACAAATAACAATGAGGTTGTTTTTGGTCAGTTTCCTGAGCTGGCCACCAGATTGCACTGTTGATTGAGCAGCGTGGTTGCTTTTTGGAGCAGCCTTGAGATGAACAGCTGAGAAGGAAGGCGCTATGCAGGAGTCATCCACGGGACTGACGTTCATAACCAGGCAAGGGGGGAGTAGAGGGTGTGACGTTCAACATGAGCTCAAGAGAACATCATTTATTGGGAGATGAATATCTCAATTTTAAACAGTGGTCCAAACTGAGAGAATTCTAGAGCTTTATAGAGGCTTAGCAAAGTTCAGAAAGTTGAAGCCCTAAGCTTCATGTTAAAAAACTATTTTACTGAAACTATGTTTTCTCATATCCTATTATTAAAGATACAATAACATACATTTATATTTAATTTTAACGTAGAGACTTTTGAAATCTTCAATGAAATTTTTTTTTAGGAAATGATATTACAGCTTCCTGTCAAAATAAGTGACCCATATAGCATTTCTTAATTTTTTTCTCTGGCACCCGATCTAATCTTACCCCTAGTGATAATGACTTTTAGTTTTAACTAGGACAAAACTTCAGTTTCTATATAGACCTATAATTAGATAATTTGATGACAAAATAGTCAAACTGATTTAGTAACAACTCTTGTGCATTTGGGTCAGAAAATTTTCAGTTCTTTGAATAGCTATCTTGTATTTAAATTTACTATACTCTTAACCATTTAATGTTAATTTCTACAGAAGCAACCCTTTCAGAGTAATAGCAGGAAGGAAGTGAGGAAAATCCTGGAATGGAGTGAAGTTTCAACAGCACTTTGTTCAATTAGTTCAAACTTACTCCATATTTTAATACATCAAAGTATGAATATTAACAGATGTTATGTAAAAGATAGGTTCCATAGAGGTAATTTTTGAAGTGGTGGGTTAAAAAACATTTGAACAGGTTTCTTTCCTATAGAACTTCTTAGTGCCTTCAGTTGATACACACCGTATGAGGCTGGGAAACTCTGGGAAGGAAGGGATAGTTGATAACTTTTTCCAAACACTGCTGGTCTGGCAGCGCCACCCTGGGGACCTGCACTTCACAGAACACTTCAGGGACCCTTGAAGAGGAAGATTAGTACTTTTGGTATTAGTGCTTTTGATAATAACTGTTGATATTATCAAAGTTATATTCTTTTAGATCTCTTGAAGTCTGTTAAAGTCACTATATGGTATAAATTTATACAGTCAAGCTTTATGTTTGGGTCTTTATCCTTAAAAAGATGTTGCTTTTGGAGATAAGCAGTTATATAAAACAGGCTGTTAATTTGGGAGACAAGAATTTAGAAGACAAATAATTCATCCAGAAGTAGGTTTCATGGTCCGCAGCAGAGCTTCGGTAGGAGTCCATGCTTCAGAAAGAAAGGAAGAAAAGCCATTTTGTAGTTTTCTCTCGGAAGTGCTGTGGAGCACAGCATTCCACTGTCAGCCGTGTGGCAGCTGAACCCTCCTAGTCGGCGATCCCAGACGGGGCTCGCAGGATGGATGGGCCTGCCTGCAGACAGCTCTGTTTAGCCTGTACAGTGATTTGAACATTTGCGTTAGTTCCCAACATTTTAGAATTTTGAAGTTTTACATAAAAATCTAGCTGCTCTTGAAAAATGGAGAAGTCTGACAGCACATCTGCCAATTATAGCTACTTGCTAGAGCTGAAAAGTGTCTGCTTCCTTTAGAAGGAGTTTTTTATCCAGAGTGTCACTGCCTGCCTACTTTTGTCCTGGTGGCTTTGCACATTGGTGCTGTCTGTCCGTCCCTGCAGACGCTTGGTTTTTGTGTAACCCCTGCTGTCAGAGCATGGCACGGCTGATGGAAGGGCTGATGGGCGGTGCATCGTAGAGTCATCTTTGTAAGCAGATGTGGTCAGGTTTCTCCAGAAAGGAGAATCAGTGTTGGAATCTTCACCATTTCTGATGACATCTCTACATTTGTCCTCTGAATGTTGAGGATTCTCCTGCCCAGAGTATATAGCCTACAATAGCCTATTTGACAACACACTGGAAGAGTTGTTTGACACACACATATACAGTGGTCCCTGTATATGCAAAACTTGTATTGCTGGTATAAATTTATATTGAATTAGGACAGCTCAGTTGGTTAGAGGGTCATCCCAATATGCCAAGGGTGTGAGTTCTGTCAGGGCCCATGCAAGAATCAACCAGTGAATGCATAAGTGGAACAACAAAACGATTGATCTCTCTCTCTCTCAAATCTATTCAAAAATTAACATTGAATTAGGACAGAGTTCTAATTTCATTCAATCACAAAACTAATTATTAAAGAAACAAAGATAATTCTTTTATTTATATTCTACCACTTTCTACAAAATATTTGAGTCAGCTTATAAAGTATGCTATTTAAAAAGTGGCAAAACGAGTGTGTTTGTGTGTGTGTGTGTGTGTGTGTAAAATATATTAAAGGACCAGAAAATATATTCAAAGAGTAAGTCAGAAAGATAGAACATGGCTATCAGGGCCTGAGAATAAACCTTTGGAAGATGGAGAACATGTTTTGTGGGAGAGCTTATATTTCAGAAAATTCCAAAATGTGAACGGAACATCTCAGTGCAAATAGGACTGCATGACTTTTGCTTAGCATGTAGAGCGTGCTGAAGTTGGCATATATGGACATTTTTCTGATTCTGCAGTGGTGCAAGCCCTGAGGAGCTGTTTTCTGGCAGTAGCTGGGAAATGTGTGTTTTATGAATGGGGCTAATCATTACTGTCTCTTGAGACCTCTTCCTGTATTTTTACCTAATCTGTAATGCCAAGAAAGGGTAATGGAATGGGTCGTGTGTGATGTAATGAAGTGAGGGTGGGAGGCGGGGGGCAGTAATGGAGGCTGTCAGCAGGAAGTTTGGAGATCTACAGAGTTCTTCCAGCAGCCCTGACCCACAGCTACTATAGAAGACTGCATTTTCTGTGATTCTGATTAAGTGGAACCAAACAGTATGGACACTGCGCAGGAAGTGTTTTCATTGGTGAAGCCAAGTGATCCAGGGTCAAACTCAACTGCCATAAAGTGATTGGAATTACTAGGTCTTGAAGCTGCCTTAACTTTTTAGCTACTTTATTAAGAATAAGACTAAAATAAGAGACGGCTGTGTATAGAAAAAGATACATCCTTTTTTTTCCATTGGTGGCATAAAAATTGTTATTACAGTGTCTAGAAATTATGTTTTTATTTTAGTTTGTTTATTTTATTTTTATTTATTTCTTTCTTTAGAGATTTGTTCTACTTGTTTCATTAATTGGTTGCTTCTTGTATGTGCTCTGACTGGAGATTGAACCCGAAACCTTAGCGCGTCAGGACGGCCAGAGCTAGAAATTGTGTTTTTGATTAAAAATTAGTAACATACTCATGAAAGCATTTTTGGCTTTGTTTTTATTTTTTTAATTTATTTTCCAATTACAGTTGACATACTATGTTAGAATATTAATTTCAGGTGTACAACATAGTGATTAGACATTTATATACCTTATGAACTGATCCCCCAAATGAAGTCACTTAAAAGTGATGTTTGATAGCATTAGTGAATCTGCCTTGGTGGGAAATGTCAAGGGAATGCTGTTTTAGTCAAATTGACCAAATTTTACAAAGAAATAACTGGATCTTTTACCCCCCCCCCCGCCATGCAACATAGGTGGAGCCAATGCCTGAATGTTTACAGAATTGCAAACAGGTCCCAGTTTTCAGGACCTAAGGATAAATGGAGATTTTTATGGCTTCTGGCTAACTAGTGAAGGCAACAGTGTCATAAAAGGCAAAAAAGTTAGGTGGGAGTGAATTTTGTAGCAAGCATAAGGAATGTGTAGACTGTTTCTGAGCAATGCCAGTTTTAAAGTTGATTCAAAGTGTTTTGGACATGAAACTGGCAGATTTAGTACCTTTCAGATGGGAGTACTCCTAGATATAAGCCAAGCCACGTAAGAAATTTTCTTATGTGTTTCCTTGCATTCACTGTTGACAGTTGAGCAATAGGGCAAATGAAGAATTTTGTTGACACTAGGACATGAAAATGCAGCTGCTTTGTTCCTATCCTAAACCGTGAGGGGGAAGGAGAGGCCTCTTCAGCAAGGACAGGCACCGGTGTCTCTGCCTCTGCCCGCTTCCGGGAACACACGTGGCTGGTTTGTTCCCAGGTGGTGCCGAAACCACCTTTCAGTATGGGAGGGTTTTTTGTGGTTTTGTTTTGTTTTACGCTTTCGTTTGATAATTCAGTTATGGAGTGAAAGGAATGTATTTTAAGGGTTCAGATTATGATGAAATACCTTATTTTTTATTGCATAATAAAACTATAAATTACTGGCAGGAAGTCAGATTCCCCGTTGACTGAGATATAACAAATATACTTTAATTTCTAGGCTTTATTTAACCAGACATGGTTAGAAAAATCAGGTAAATCAAAAGTAGATAATTCAGTATACTTTACTCTTTGATATTGCTGGTAATGCTAACTTGATGAGTATTAATCTATGTTAAATCATATTGCTAAAAGATAAGTGTTTTAATTTTAGGGGGTGATAAGAATTTAAAAGCCAGACATATAGAAAATTTTTAGAAAATATTTTAAATGTTCCTGTTCCCTTCCTTTAGATGAGCTCTTAAAAAGCTAGGTACTGTACTGTGGCAGGTTATAAATAGTCTGACATGTGCAAAAATGGGTCTGATTCAAAACCCGGAATCTCTCTCTAAAAGACTGCTTTTTTTAAGCCACAGGTGGTTTCTGAAGGTTTCATGGTATAGGTCTCAAGTGTTGAGTATAGCACCTATAAGTAGATTTCCCAAGAGTTCTATTGAAAGGCACTAAATGAGATTAAGTAATAACTGGGTTTTTGTTTGTGTTGTGTATGTTGTAAAATGCACAAATCAGTGGGTTTGTCTCTAGTCACCTTATTCTCATTTGGGGTTGATGGAAATGAAGTAAGGACCAAGTAAACAACTTTTTTTCAGGTGCAAATTCGACCATGGAACCTAAGTGACAGTGACTTTGTAATGGATGGTTCTCAGCCTTTGGACCCCAGAAAAACTATCTTTGTTGGGGGAGTCCCACGACCCCTTCGAGCTGGTGAGTGGAAATAGTAACACCACAACAACAAAACCAACAACAAGTCTCCCAATGCATTTATTTAGTTCCTAATATTTCCTAGGTTTCTGGTCACTTACACACAATTTCCAAAAAGAAGGGTGTCATGTCAGTTTCACTGAGCTGGCTCTTTCAAAATTAAAATTTTCTCCCAAAATGCTTTATTTCTTTTTGGTACAAGAGTGAATTTCATGAAAATGTTACTTTGAAAGAATGAGTTCTGTTCAGTGCTTTCCTATTCAACCACATTTTTAAAAACTAGTAACATTGGGCAGTGTACATTCCTATGCCAGTTAGCATTGTCATGTGTGACAAAAGGAAGTCACCCCGTCAGAAATCCGTCCCACACAGCTGTGTGTGCCCCAGCGACAAGCCGGACCACTGCCAGAAGCGGTGTCACTGGAAATCAAACTGAACTCTTTCCAAGGGAAACAGGTTCCGATTTTTTCTTAGGCAGTTTGAAAAATGAGTTATATATGCAAGCATCTTTATGGTGACTTTTTTAAAAGCTTTCCTGTTTCCTGTTTAAGTTCCTTTTCAGTAATGAAACAGTTGTGCCTGCTGGGATTGGACAGAATCATAATTGACTGAGGCATTGAAGTGATGCTGAGCTGATGACAACAATATTTAAATCCAAAAACAAATCTGATCAATTGTAGATCAGTGTTATTGCCAGTGGAATATATAAAATTATTTGTAGGAACTCAGGTTTTAAAGTGCTTAAAATAATTGAGTTTACATTTTTAAAGGTGAAAAGATAAGGTTGCTGTTACCACTGTAGTTATGAAAGTGTAACATTATCTGTGTTATTCGTAAGCAGGTAGTCTTAGTCCTACGTAGAAAATAAAAGAAAAAACAGAGATCATTAAAATCAAGTTGTAAAAACAGTTATGAAATGTAAAGTGTGCCCTGGCTGGTGTGGCTCAGTGCATGGAGCACTGGCCTGTGAACCAAAAGGTCGCCAGTTTGATTCCCAGTCAGGGCACATGCCTGGGTTGCAGGCCAGGTCCCCAGTTGGGGACACATGAGAGGCAACCACACATTGATGTTTCTCTCCCTGTCTTTCTCCTTCCCTTCCCCTCTCTCTGAAAATAAATAAATAAAATATTTTTCTAAAAATGTAAAATGCACCAACAGCCATTTGGCTCTGTGACTTTGATGAGTTCTTAGTGCTGAGTATCCCTCAACATTTGTAACATATTTATTTAAATCTCAATTTCAGTCTACTCCTAAAAGATTACTTTAGGCCTATATAAAGATATATTCATTATTCCATTTCGAAGGACTTTAAAACATAGTAATTGTGACTGTGGAGTTTGTAATTTTGTGGTATTTCAGAAAGTCAGATTTCTCTGGGCCTTATCCTCATTTTAATGGAAAACTGTGCTGAAAGAAGGAAAGCACAGCGGCTGAGATTCCCCCCAACCCCTTCCACGACCTCCTGTCAGAGAATGAAGTGCAGGCCCGGCCGACTCAAACGCAAGCCTCGTTAGACCGTTAGACGGGGGTAAATGCAGCTCTTTGTTTCTAAACTGGCTGTGCTTAAAAAAATGTAGGGTGAGACATTGTGGAGTATTCCTCACTTTCTCTAACTAGCGTTATATTTAGGAGTGCAGCGGGAGAAAAATCCCCTTTGCTGACTTTTAACAATACATGTGTTCTGCAAAAGTGGACACTCGTTGCTAGTATTGTAGCTATTATGTTTTTGCAACCAGCTGCAAGCACAGATTAGTTTTAATATTCTAACCCCCTCCTTTTTTCCTAGCTGGGAATCTGAAAAAAAAATTCTGAGAGAAAAAGTCCCACAGTTACAAAAATAACAGAACTGGCTTTAGCCTCATGTATCTATTTTTAAGTCACAAACATAATAGTTTATAAACTAAATTTCCTTTTTTAGTATTCACCATTTATTTTCCCTGATTTAATGATCTGGAAGGATAAAGGCCTTTATGTAATTTTTCCTGTATAAATCCTGCGAAGATCCATTTTTCATACTTTTCTAAGACTGCGGGACAAGAAACCCAAGATGCTAAATTGTAGCCTTTCTTTAACATTCTGTGTCTCCGAGATGCTGCAAGTTCTAGGACTAGACAAGAATTATATTAAGTTTTCTCATCAGAAATGGGATTTTTGTGTTTCCTATGTAGATTTATAAATCTCTAAGTTATTTTTTTAAACCTAAGCTAAAAGTTTCATTTTCAAGTTTTGTTTTTTGCAGTTACATGGCCAGTAACCTACAGTTACTTTGTCTGATGGAAACGTCCCTTTATGCCAACACCTCCCATAATTGTAGCTAGCTGCTAGATGGCTGAGTAATCTGTATTAGCATCTTAGACTTTTACTGTCTATCTAAGACTTCCGGATTGGATGCCATGCAATCTAAACAGAAAGAGTTAACATCTGCAGCTTTTACCAACGTGCATAGACTTGGGTTACTCTGGCACACACTGAGCTTTGTAGGCTGGTGTGTGCCTTGGAATAGAAGGCTATTTTTAAAGGGATTCATTTTGACTTCACTAGATCTTAAATTGAATACAGTGCAGTTCAGCTGAACAATAACATTTATTGAGCATGCACTGTATTGCTGGCACTGAGCAAGGGCATGTCATGCCAAAATGAACGAACTTCTCACTGTCGTGTTTAACTGGTCATCATCGTCAGAAAGTCACAGATTCAGAACAGAAGAAAACAGAAAATGTATTAATAGAATGCTAACTCAATTGGACGCTAAATTATACTCTTTAATGTTTTTTAAATTTGGCTTTTAAATACTTCAAGGCATTTTTTATCATTTCCAGAGGGTGTGTGGTTACAGAATTATAAAAAGCTTTAAAACTATTTCAGGCCCTATGCGCAGAGTGACTCTGGACCAGGCACGGGTGACAGTACTCCACAGGTGGAATTTTAGGTGTCCAGATTGATTTCTACCTTATCGTGGGCCAAAAGTGGCCCTTTAACATGGAGTAGTGACTATAATATTATCACTCACCTATTATTCCTCTGGATCTTGTGAGACTGTTTATTTTAGATACATCCCCTTTTAAGACAAGACCATTATTACTAATAGTATAAATATAGCCTTTACTGTACCAAACAGAAATGCACAAACACTTTTAAACAAACAAGCCAATCTGTTTTAAGCAGTATTACCCTGAGTTTAGACTGTGCCTTCTGGTCCTTCAAGGACTTCCCTTTTTAAAATTCAAATTGGGAAAAAAAATGATAGACCTAGAAAAATGAACCTGAAAATGGGAAAATATCATGGAAAAATCTAGATGAGTTTACCCAAAGCTAGACTGCCTGATTGTTGGTTTCTCTAGGTCAAATAGTACATATTCCTACGGTCTCCTCTCCCTCCCTTCATCACTTCTGCCAGTGACGGTGGCAAGCCAGGGACAGTTTGCCTGAAGTCTCCTGGTGTGTCTCAGGCCGTGTTCTCCTTCCACTCCCCACCTCTTCTCACCCCTAAGCAAGGAAAGGCTGTAGGTAGACTCATCATGCCACCAGGTGGCTAAAATTTACATCATTTTGCAGAGAGTCAGTGCAGGGAAAGGGGTAGTCTTCTGGTCCTCTACCCTGGAGTACAACAGCATGTTCTCACTCTTCGTTCAAGGGATGTACGCGCGGTGTCTTCCTGACTCGCAGTGTAGAGATAGCCCTGCTGCACATCCCTGTGGCATTAGGGCCTCCCTAGAGTGTATCT
>PVKM010010501.1:20461-34906 GCA_004027735.1 Carollia perspicillata
ATAGCCCTGCTGCACATCCCTGTGGCATTAGGGCCTCCCTAGAGTGTATCTCTTTCTCTGAGGGGAAATAAGTGCCAGTGTTAGGGATAAGGAGGGAGGCTGCCAGGAAAAAGTAGAAGATGAAGCATCTGGTCCCTGTACTGTCCTCCAGTTGATAAACATGAATATTCTCTGGCTTAGGCATCTAATTTGAGTACTGCCTCAGTGATTAAGCTTTGGGACCCCTCCACTTTCAGCTTTGATCAGGCTTGAAAAACCCCCATTGTCCTCTTTGATTGAGGCGTGCGAGCTGTTCTTCCCCTTCACGACACCCTCCTGAGTTTACCAGGCTAGGTCCTGCAGGACAGGGCAGTCTTGGGAGACTGCTCCTCTGAGTCCCCGGAGCCTGCCTTCCATTTGCTCGTCATCTTTTGGTCTCCCGTCTTTCCTAACTATTGCTCTGATAATTCTTTCCTGTCTTTTTCTCCCCTACTAATGCTCTGTGATGAACCCTAAAATTTCCTTCTCTGCCTTTTTTCCCTTCTCCATCTGTTGTGAGGACTTTCTGTGGAGGAGAAAAAAAAACTTTGAGGTAAATATTCAGCGATATGTGGCATATATCTAGAGAACATACATCCTGAATTTTTCTAAGAGCATTTATTTCAGACATGCTATGCAAGCATTCTGGTAGTTCACATGTATTAGGAATTACTGTAACTGTATTCTTTTTTTTTTTATTGTTCTATAAAGTTGAAGCAGGCAGAAATCATCTTACATCAAGTTTCTCAGTAGCAGAAGCTTTTTCTTTCACCCAGTCCCAAGTTCAGTACGAGCTGTCCCAGATAAGCCCCAGATTTGGCGTGCTGGCTTGATTCACTGCATTGCCCTTAGGGCTAAGGATTTTCTGATGTTAGTATGTGTTTGTGTTCTCTGTCCCCCACAGCTGATGTCAGACTTTGCCGTAGCAGGGGCAGGCTGAGTAACTTGAGCATAAAGCCAACGTAAGACTAGGATGAGTTGGTGATTATGGAGCAGGAACCAAGCCAAGTTAATGTTCAGCAAAGATTTATGAGTAAAAGGAAAATAACCCCTGGACAAAAACTAAACATTTGAGCACTACTTGTTGCCGAGCAATGTGTTCACAGCTCTCCTGTCTGTTTAATCCTCATGGTAACCTGTGAAGTTTAAGTGGTAGAATTCATTTTAGAGATGAGGAAGCAGGGTTCAATGCCAGTGATCGGCCCAGGCTGCAGCAAGCGAAAAGGCTGAGATGTGGTCTCTGTCACAGCAGGAACAGTTCGCTCGGTGCCAGTTCGAGTGAGTCAAGTTGAACACTACCTCTCTGCCTTAGTTGGCTCTTCATACCATTTGTTTGAAAATATCCTTAACCTTCCAATGCCTGATGCAAAGTGAAAGCTTATGAGCACATTTCCCTCCATTTAAGATGTGGGAACTGCCCTTGTGAACCAGCTTGGCCATTGTAAACCCAGAAAGTCCACGTTCAAGTTGAGTCTTCTTTTCTTTCGGAAGTCCAGACCTCATCATCATCTCCAGGTGCTTAGGACTCTTTCCTGTCTGCTTTGTTTTTATTTCCAAAGAGAAGAAACATGGCTTCTAGATTTGCAATTTAGAATCTGGACAGATGGATGTGTTGATGTTTCCCTTGGGAATTCTCATCCTGCTCTACGCCATTTGTTTCTCATAGCATCTCTGACTTAAATATTACCTTATGGCTGGCTTTGAAGTCGAATTAAATGCTAGGAACAAAACCCTTGGGTGGGACAGGATGAACAAGTCATGATGATTTCCTCTCTGGTGAACTGAAGTCCCTTTCTGATCTCTGCGAGGGATCAGGGGTACATCCAAGGAACTGTAATTGGGGTTCAGATTCAACCTCAGAGGCAGAGTCGCCACCACCCCGAGGAGTTCATGGGAATGCTGCGTGCTGCGCACAGCTGCAGTATTCTCAGTTCCCCTTCAGTGCACGGCAGGCACAGCGAAGCTCATCACAAGAGCCATGGTGTGCGGGAGACGTTTGGTAGTGCTGGTGTTACCAGGGAGCAGGTGTTTGTGACATGACTGGAGCTGTGTCAGGAGCGCAGAGCTTATCCAAAGTGCAGAGTGCCCTGGGATATAGCTACCAGACCTGCTAATTTCCCACCCCTGTGGTGTCCAGATAGATCCTGCGAACGCTGTCTGGGTAGGAAGGGAAAAATAAAAAGTGGTCTGGAGACTCCTGACTTGACTTGGTCATGGACTCTGTCTGTGCCTGCTGTCACCTCCATCTGTCTGAATTCCAGCCTTCCGCTGTATGCCCTGCTCCGGTGGCCTCATCTTCCTCGGGTTACATGTTAAGAATGTGATTTTGGGAGCTGCACTGTCCTTGCCCTCTGCAGAGCGTGGTTTAGAATGAGGATTCACTGTCACAGGCTTAGTAGGTGGTTTGACAACACTTTCCAGAGAACATGCATTTCTGATCAAGGGCTCACATTTTCCTGAGCAGGGCTGAGATCACAAGACATAGATAACCCGTGAAGGTTTTAGTTAATTTCTGCCACATCCTTACTGCCTTTCTTGAACTCTGCTGTCCTCCTCCTAAGTAGTCAAAATGATAGCTCTCTTCTTGCCCCCATCAGAAGAGAATTTACAATATATATGGGACTTTCCTATATTAAGTGATGATACGCACTATAAAGAAGCCTTAAAAACCTAGTCTGTAAAAGTAGTTGTATATTCTGACATATGTAGGTGAATTTGTATCTTCTGTATTAAAAAAATTGTTTCAGATGAAAAATGTATAGAGCTTGAGGAAGGCTTGCTCTGTTTGTCAGTCATCTGCCTAGTGAGTGAATTCAATTACATTTTCCCCCAAAGCTGTAATTAACAAGTGGTTACTTTTCTCAATAATGTCATTTAAGTACTAGAGAGAAACTCTGTTCAGCACGTGTGAGTGACATCCCCCTGGTGTGAGTTTAGCCTGCAGGGTGGAGCAGAGGAGCAAATACAAACAGTTCTCTGACCATCAGTTACCTTTCTTCACAGGCGATCACTGAAGTAGACCTTTTGTAATTAAAATAAAGATTAGGGTAGAAAGAGATAGGGGAAATCTTCATACTCTTTACCCAAAAAGCTCTTTCTTTTGTCACCTTGGTTTCTAACTTCTCAACAAATTGCCCTTCACTTAAGTGAGATCTCATTGGCTGAAATGTCTGCAGACTTTCTGGTGGCCAAGAAAATGGCTGTATATAATAAGCTTATACCTGGAAAAGATTTATTTATTAGTTTTCATAAAAGCATAAGGGGGTGAGGGTTTCTGCTTCCTATCAAAAGACTTAGCTGCCAGCAACACAAGTCACGACCCAGTCTTTGGCATGTGAAGATGATTTTCCAGCAGCTAGATTTATGAAGTAATGGAATGTTGGTGCTTGTGGAAAGCGCCTCTGGCATCCTGGGACCCCCAAGATGCCTTTGGAGACCACTGTGCCACAGAAGCTGTGGTTACAGTAACTCCTCGTCAGGTAGAGCTGTAGGCTTATAGCCAGTGTACCTTCTTTCTAAATCAGACACTTCCTTGAGTTCTTCCGCAGAGTGGAGGACAAGTGCCATTCAGTCCCTTGCCAGTGTTCTTCTCCTGGTCATTCACCAGGCTGAGGGAGTGTTTACTCTCTCGTCCCATTCCAGAGGAAGCCAGTGCTTTGGAAAATTAGTGTTTAATTTCCAGGCCCAGAGGTTACTTATTTTTTAATAAGCCCATTTGACCAATAAGGGAAACCTGTTAATGACTACAAGTAATTCTGCCTTTAGTTTCTTGATGTCTGTAACTGGAAAACATTAGCCAGGTGAGGAGGCCCTCAGGCCATCGGAGGTTGTTGGATGAAGTACAAGGATCCAGTGAACTCTGACATTCAGGGCACGTGCACCATTACTGCTGTCTTGTTTGCGTGAGCGTGATCCCTGGACCCTGTCCCGGGACTGCCTGTGGGGTCTGTTGAGTGCCGATCAGCGGTGCTCCTTTGGCTGACGTGACTCAGTGATGCTGGTCATAACGGGATCATTGGGATGGCTCTCTGCTGTTCTGTCTTTAATAACACATATTCTTGGGCTTAGTGATTGCTAGCTTCTTTCTTCACCTTCTGAAAACAACCTGCTAGTTGCAGGTCATTCTTCCTATTAAAAATAGGCACTTAGAAAAGTCCACCAATATTAGGCAGTCTGGTATGGGGAGGAATTTTGCAGTTAAGTACAAAGACAGCCTTTCTGTCATGGCAACTTAGCTTTTCTTACTGCCTCCGCAGCTTTATGTTACAGGAACCCTGTAGTACTTGGCCTTCCTTCTGCTCATAAAAGTCTGAGGGGTTCTTCTACCCTTGAGCCCGTGTTGTCTGCTACAAATCTCTTCCTCTGCCCTCCAGGCTTTGTGGCTTTCTTTCTCCCTAGATCCTTGGAGCTCTGCTCTGTGATGGTCTCTGCCCACTGGCTGTGGCCCAGGTCATTGTCTGTCTTCACCATCTTCTCCTTTCCAAATACCATACATAGGTGTTTGAGGGAAGCGGGCTCTTGGGTCCTTCCCCAGGGGTAGGGCTAAGTCTTTTGGTCTTAAACCATCTGAGTGGCCTGAAAGGAATGGTCATACCTGGAGGAGGTGCCATCCAGTATCAAGTAAACCATTACCTTCAGGAAATTTGGATCCAGGTAAGTAACTGCTACGTTTCTCTCCATAGTACCTTTATGGTGAGGATAATTTTAGAATATCAGGCTTTTGGAATGAGCCAGTTTCCAAATGCTTTCTCTACAAAAGTTGTTTTGCAAACATACCAACATAAAGATATATTTAGAAGAAGTGCGACAGGGACTGCAGACCAGACCTCTGGATTTATAGCAGGTGCAGGACGGGTGTGTCTTTACTGCCTCTGTAGCAGCTTGGTGTCTCCGGGCACATCGTAAGAGTTCAGTATACATCCATGGCTGCTATTGTCATTACTAGTGTTACTTAGAGTTTAATGGAAGAGGTTAGTGTGGAGATCTCTCAGATGGGATGAAATATATGTTAAAAGTCTTTTTTTTTTAATTGTAGAGATTTACTTGAAGGTGAAAATGTATTACCTCTAGTTAAAATGATGAGTTAATTCTTTCTGTAGCTCAACCTTAAACAGAGCAATGTAACTCTAGTAATTGCTTTTAGTCTTAGAGGTCAGTAAGTAGGGACGTTTCTTATTAACTTGTTAGAGCACCATGAAATGTGTTGCCTACCCAGGGCCCACTCTGAAGACTAGGCAGTTAGAGATTAGAACAAGAGGATTACTGATGCAGCATTTCTTTATACTGTCGCTCAAGTTCTGATTATGTAAATATGTGTGTGCGTATAAATTCTTTCTTTTTTCTTCATTTTGTTTTTAAATATCCTATGAGGAGCTCCCTTACTCGAGTTGTAAGACCGATGTGGACACTCTTCATGATACTTGATATGGGTTTTCCTTTTCTTAATTACACTGCATGACCCTTAAATAGTTCTTCCTTCTCCCAGTCAAGAGTGCCTTCTAAACATTTATACAGAATTGTGTTTATTTTCTTGCAGTTGAGCTGGCGATGATCATGGACCGTTTGTATGGTGGCGTCTGCTATGCTGGCATTGACACGGACCCAGAGCTGAAGTACCCGAAAGGTGCTGGCCGCGTGGCATTCTCCAATCAGCAGAGTTACATTGCAGCCATCAGTGCTCGCTTTGTGCAGCTCCAGCACAATGACATTGACAAACGGGTAAGCAGCTGCTCAGGGCATAGTTGCTGTGGGAAAGAAATGGCGTTCGTTCTCTGGGCGCCTGGGAAGAAAAGCACCTTGTGTTCATAAGCGAGTGGCTCTGCCTTACATGGCATTAGTCCCCAAGTGCACCTGGGCTGCCTGAAAAAGAGAGCACCCTTGGTATTTAAGGTGTTAATGAACCCTCTGCCTCACTCATCCCCAGGGTGATGTTACACTTATGAAAATAACCTGGCCAAATTTAGCGTACCAAGCCAGTGCTGTTCAGATGATGCCAACAGTGCATTAACGAAGGTGGAGAGCTGGTGACCTATTTGACCCATGTGGTGCTCTTAAAACAAACAAATCTGGCCCTGGCTGTATAGCTCAGTTGGTTGAAGTGTTGTCTCGTTATGTCAGGGTTGTGGGTTCAATTCCCCGTCAGGGTACATGCAGGTATCAACCAATGAATACATGAATAAGTGGAATGACAAATTGATGTCTTTCTCTCTCTCTCTCTCTGCCTCCTCTCTCTCTCTAAATCAATTAAAAAACATTTAAAACAAACTTAAAGTTTAATGTTAATGTTCAAGAGTGTACATAAAACGTTTAAGTTCTGGTTTCTCTTAAAATTGCAAGGTCACACATGGTAGCAGTCATTGGAACCAAGTAGCCGTTCCCTCCAGTCTCCCTCCGACTCCCTGTAGTTCTGCTGCTCCTACCATGTACACTTACGCCTGCCTCTCTTCCCGTTGACATGACCTGCCTGACCGCTAGAGGCATCCAGATTTCTACCTGGGATCTAAAGAGGGAACAGGAGGTTGATTTGTAGGGAGTTGCTGTGCTCAGTTGGTTTTGCAGACAGGCATAGGTTTAAATTCCTTAAATCCCAGCTCTGTCGCTTGGGGGAATGGGAGGTAGTAGGTGTTAATCTGGGACCCATGTTAATAGAGTCAAAGAGCAAGTAGGAGAAGAGCATCGCGTCTGGAACACTTGCCTACGCGGTGCAGTGGCCGTTCATGCTTCCAGCAAAGGGTATTCTTGGGGGATACACTGGGCTGGAGAAACAAAGTAGTAAAAATTTTTTTTAATGAAATTTCACCTGTACTCTCTTCGGTTCATTTTGACTAATTTTGTGTAGCACAGACTTAAGTGTCTTAGGGGATGAAAATTTCAACTGTGATGGATTTTTATGTTCAGCAAGATTATACTTTTATTAGGACATATATCTAATCGAACATTATAAAAGCCAATGCTTTTTTAAAAACCCTGTTTGCTACATTGCTGGGCTCCTTAACAGTAAGTAGTGGTGGTTTCTTTTTTCACTTCAGATGAATAAAATAATTCCATTCAGAATTTTGAAACACTTTCTGGAGACTCAGAGGGGCGGTGAAGGTTCGACCCCATGCCTAGTTTTCCAGCACGCACAGCGCCCTGAGCTCCCCCCTTTGCACCAGCAGCCCTCCTACAGGCTGCGAGCTCCACGGACAGGCGTGTCGTCTGCCTCATTCTCTCGTCATGCCCAGTGCTCACCCGTTGCCGGATGTATGGATGCAGGAAGGAGTGCTTGATAAACCTTTGTTGAACTGAGAGATGGTGCCACATGAAGGGTTTTCCTAGCTGTTACTGCCACAGCTGGTGGACGTTTGTACCTGTCTGCTTCCGAGTCCGAAACCCCAGACTCCACTGCATTTAGACTGCTCTTGCAGCTGTCGCAGAAAACGCGACTGGAAGAGCCTTAGGTTCTCATCGGTGTGAAAGCAGCTTGCTTTGTTCCCCTCTGAAACCAGAACTAGGGACTGTAGAGGAGGTAGGCCCTGGAGATGGTAAATGAGCTTCCATTTCCTCGTGCTTCTGTCTCCCCCTTGCTCCTGGCATGTGCCTTGGGAGCGAAGCACACTTGCCCCAGAGACTGTGGTAATCGTTGAGCTTCTTCACTCGTCCCTTTAAATTCAGATACTCTCTGTTCTGTTGCCTACCCTATGTTCATCCTTGCTGTGCTCGGGCCCTCAGTATTTCTTCCCACAAGACTTAAGGTAAGAAAGAGACAAGTGGCTTTGTTTTTGTTAGCATCACAGTAGGCCATGCCGTGAAATGTGTTTGGAACATTAAACTTCTCAGGACTCAGGAAAGCCATTGCCTTTTCTGCCCACTGATTTGGGCTGAGCATAACTTCCATATCTTCCTTGGTAATCATTTAGGGTAGCAGCCAGTGACGGTGGGAAGAGTATGGAGCTTGGAGCTAGAGCACATTCCGGTAGTTTTAAGGCTCTGCTGCACCAGTCCCTGGTGACCCCAAGCACATTGCGCAATGCTGGCAGCCTCGGGTCTTCATCTGCGACTCCCTCTTGGGGACGGTCTGGAGATTAGACAGGATGTGAGGGTAGAACTGCCAGAGATGTATGGCAGTTAGGTAGATGTTTAACTAGCACTCGCTGGTTAACAGTATTCATCTTGCACTTACTACTGATGTCATTAACATTACGTAGCTTGAATTTTGTTGGTTGCCCTGCTAGCGATGCAGTGAAAAGGCACACTGCTTAGTGAAAAGAGCCCTGGGTCGGAGTTGGGGTGCTGGGTCTAGAGCTGGTTTTGTTCCCCAGGGGCTGAGTGACTTTGAACAGGTCACATAAATTCTGAGCTTCAGTGTATAATGAGGGCAGTCGCAATAGCCTTGTGCAGCTCACAAGATTGTTGAGAATCCCAGGAGAGAGATTAAACAAGAAAGCAGTGTGTGTGCGCGCGTATGTAAAAAACACAGTGTACAGATGTGTGGTAGAACTGTGGTCGTCACAAGAGTGCCACCTCCATCCACCTGGAGTCAGAAAGGGACTGGCCCATTCCTTCAGCGCCCTCGGGTGAGTCATCTGCGTGGGGGAGTGGGAGTCACTGAGGGTGGGAGTCCCTGCCGCCCCCTGCGCCTGCATGCTGCTCACGCACTAACCAACGTGGAAACTGCTCGAGGAGGGGAAAGCCGCTTCCATCTTGAGTTGGGCTCCTGTTTCAAAACTGACCTTCTGGGAACATTATACTTCCTCCCCCCAAGCTGTCATTCTGTCCTCTTCTTAATTTCGATACACCTTGGACACAGCCAACACCAGCCTGTTTTGTTGTCTCTAGCATTTTAAGCCTCTGCTAACTGCACCCTTCCTAGATGTTTTTTAAGGTTCATTCCTAGTTTTGATTTATCTTTCTCCTAAAGCTTAAATTTGAGCTTTGCAGAGATCTCCCGTTATATACAGGGTGGAACAAAAGTAGTTTTACAGTTGTAATACAAAAAAAAATACAATAGTTAATAGATACTAATACATGAATAAACTCGGTGTTTTGCATAGTCACAACTGTCGACCTACTTTTGCCCCGCCCTGTGTGAGCATGGCAGCATTTCCTTAGGTGATGGCCTCTTTCTTAGGGGCCCTTTTGGTGATTGTCGTGAATTTCTTCTTCCCAGTAACCCCTCTGGGTTTGTAGCTATAGTCTCATAGCTAAAGTTTGGAAACTTGTCATCCTCGGAGGCAGGGGTGCTACGTCACAATCCTGTTCCCTTGCTATTGGAGATTCCAAGATGCTACAGTCTCTTTCTCTTTCCTTCTGATGTTATCGAGAGTTGCCTTTTAAACCAAGACCTTGGCTATTTTAAATAGCATCAGCTTTTATTACCTTTCTGGTCAGAGGAGCCTCCTTTGCTGTCTGCATCATTGTAAATCAGATTCAGTGATTTTTTTTTTAAACTGCAGATGGAATTTTAAAGGTCACTTGCTTCCTGTTTGCAACCCTTACCCTGTTCACCGTTTGCTCGATATGGAAAGTTGAAGAGGGCAACCTGTTTGTGAACATATTTTCATCGTTGCACAGTCAGTTTTAGAACATAGGAAGGGGTATGTTAATGGACAGGCTTCAAGTGTGCCGTGAGAGCATCCATTGAACAGTAACCCTGGTGGAAAGGGCACTGCATTTATCCTGTGCGGTTTTACTCAGCTCACTGTAGGGTGGGAATCCTACTTACTTAACATGTGCTCTTCACAGTTACAGGAACGAGGTTGCCCGGGCTGCTAGGGCAAGCTTCTGACTCCTGCTATAGCTCTAGTTAGGGTCCCCCAAGATCACGGGACTTGTGGGCCGGCACATGCACACTTCAGCCTACCGTTCACCGTGGTGTGTCTGGCAGTGGAAGGACTGCCAGAGGTGGAGGGGCTTCTAATGGCAGTTCCTCACCGTGGCAGAGCTGCCGTGACGCTGACACTGCCACCTGTGCCCAGAGGCCTGAATGGAAGCACTTGGGACGTAGGTGGCACGCAACAAAGGTAGAGGATGCATTTGGATGATAAATGGGAGAAAAAGGACTGGAAGCAACCGTGGGAGTTTATCGGGAGCGCGTCACTCTCATCTCTCACCTGGACACCTGGGACAGTTTTCTCGTCTCCCCAGTTCCTCGGTAGCCCGTCTCCAATTCATCCTTTACATAAGAACCAGAGGATCTTGGGAAATCACGTGTGACTCATGTAGTCCCTCCTTCGAACCTTTTCATGATGTTCTACTGCCCTCGGGATGAAGGTCGAATTTCTCACCGTTGCCTGTGGGACCCTCATGGACTGCATACTTCTGCCTTAGCGCCTTCTTCCTCATCTTGAGCAGTTACGGCTGGCCCTTTTCTCTGTTTCTCAGGATTGTCGTATATACTCTTTCCTCTGCGTGCCTAATACCCCCCTTTCCTTAAGTACCGGTGTTCTTAGGAACCCGTTCCTCCCTGGCGCTTCTCTTCCCCCCTCGCATCACTGTCCTAACGCCGTCCACTGCTCCTTTGTGGTTTCAGTAGCACAGAGGAGCAGCGGATGACAGTGAAGCCACAAGGAATGGTGGATGGGTGGGCTGGTTTCTTCCTATTACGAGACCATAACATTAAATGAAGTAAATCTGCAATTAATTAATGCTTTAGTGTCCCTCTACCCTGTTAGACTAGACAATCCATGAGGCCAGTGACTGTACGTCTTGCATGTTAGCTACTGATACTTAACACTTGATACATGGTGGACACACATTATTGTTTATTTTTGGATGAATGAATGAGTTCTTGAATGAACACTGAGAAGGGACACAAATGGAAGCCTCTGTATCCCAACCTTCAGAGTATACAACTGTCCACCAGAGGGCGCTTGGCCCAGCATCAATTTCCTGCGTAGTTACCACTTGAGTAATGGAGAAATCTAGGTTTTGCTGTTTAAAATATCAGAAACTGTTCTTCGACACTTATAGTACATTAAAGCCACACTTAACCTTAGGCATGACCTGACTCGACCCCCTTTATTTTGCAACAGGGGAAAGTTTAGGAGAGATCTGGTGACTCAAGGCACCTGTTAAGGACAGAGTGGCCTCTGCTCCGGGGACCCCCTTCCTGAGTGTTCCTGTTTATCCAGGGTCCAATGTCTGTTCAGACCCGCTTTCCCACAGACGCGGGTTAGGAACCCATGAGTTCGATGATAGGGCCCTTTGTGAGTTTTACATGTCTCAACATGCCACGCACTTCTCAGGAGGTGAACATACTCTGCACAGAGCAGGGCACCTCTGGAGGCTGTTACACGATTTTCTGGTATGTCTGTAGATCATTTTGAACATTAACAAAGTAAGTTTGAAATTTTCCTATGCTTTTTTTTACAGTTGTTTTGCTTTTTGATTTTGACTTTTTTGCCGTCTTCATGTAAAACCTTTTCTCAAGTCAGTGTGAGCCAATGCAACTCCACTGAATTTATAGATAACCTTTAGTGATTATTTATTTATATTTACGTATATATAACATTAGTGAAAATGGCACTTTTAATGTCACAATGACGCTCATTACAGAACATTATTAAAACGACCCAAGGGATGGGATGGGTGAATGAATAAATAAATACACACATACATTACATACACAAACACAATTCATGCCTCAGTTTTTACTTCCAGGGAAAAATTAACATCTTGAAATAAATTCTTTAAGGCTTACATTATGCATGTCTTATGGCTGATATTCATCGTTAACGATCAATTGATAATGTGTCCCCATGTTGACAATGTCAAGGTTGTGTGATACCCAGTACAGTGGTTCCCAGCTTTTCTCCTGCCTTGACATACACAAGCCATGTGATAACTCTCATGGGGAAGAGAGGCTCCCTGTAACACCATCAGGGTGGGGCATGCACGGGGCGTGCCCGTGAGTACCTAAGGGGCGCTATTCCCCACATCACTCCCGTCCTCACCAGCCACAGAACTGTGGCTCTAGTGACAAGTGTCTCCCGGCTTGGGAATTGGGAGATCTGAGCTGTACTCCCAGCCCTTCTCCCAGGCATTACGTGTCCTTGGGCAAGTTTCTTAACCTCTTAGTGGCTTGATTTTATTGTCTGGTAGTACTAAGAAACCAGACTAATTACCTTACGGTTTTTTGCACAGGTAAACAGTGATGGGTCAGTAAGTGCTTTGGAAAGCTACTAGGCTGGACAGAGGTTGATTTCCATTATTGTAGAGCCTGGCCTATTTAAATTGTGCTGTTGCCCAACCATATGCCCAAGGCTAATGGTTGACTCTTCTTTGTCTTTGAAAGTGCCTAACTCAGTTCTACTAAGAATCCTTAATATAAGGGTAAATAGTTGAAGTCCACACTAAAACAATACATGAAAGAAATTAACATAACATAGGGGGCAATCTACCAACATGCTGTTTGGATATTAGTCAGGACATACAGAGCCTTAAAAGTTCCTTTTATAGCAGTAAACACATGAATGCATTTTTTAAATTTATTTTTATTTCTTTATTATTTTTTTAAAATTTTAATTGTTGTTCAAGTACAGTTTTCTGCCTTTTTCCCCCACCCCAGCCCACACCCTGCATTTTTTTATTTAAAGAATTGAAGGGTTTTTTTTTTCTTTCATCTAGAAAGAGGTGTTTTTACTGGCATCTTTTCTCAGATAATGAAAAGATTTTGAACTTGAAATTCAGTAGAAGGTTAGGATTAAATTTTGCTTATATTCCTTTGAACGGAGTCTCTGGAAAACTGGAACAGTTTAAAGCATTTAAGTATAATAAGAGCAAAAGAGGGCACTTGTACTCATTCTGTCTGTTTCAATGGTATTTTTAGAAGTGGTGCCAAATGAACACCTAAGATGTGAAAGCTCTGCTAAATCCAGTTTTCTTTATAACTCAAGTCTAGGTCAGTTACATATGAAAGGTTTTTGTAGTGTGAAAAATGAGATCACATGAAAATGGGCGGTCTCTCTACGTGGCCGTGTTCCTGCCCCTTTGCTCCATGCAGTTCAGAGAAAATCTGCAAGGGTAGGATCGGTCGAATCTCCCTTAGTCCAGCAAAAGCGTAAGGTTTGACTGATATGAACAATTTCATTGTAAAAATGTGAGAGGCCCCCCAACACACACAACTGTCATCTAGCACAACTTGCTCATGCTAGAAATTTGTGAGTCAGATGCTTGTGACTTGATGTGTGTCGTGCAGAAGACACTGGTTGCAGTCTGCCAACGCAGCCCGTAGAAGTGTCTTCACTAGTCGGAAGATACTAGACTGGAATCAGCCAGTCTGGGGTTTAGTCTTGACTACACCGCTTTGTTATATAGCTTGAAGCAGGGATGTGTGTGTACATGTTAATGAAGGTGCTTTTGGTAACTGTGAAGCACTCTGTCAACGCATAATGGCACTGATAACATACTAATTCACATGAAACCATGAATGGTTAATACTTGAGCTGTTCTGAAAGATGCTTATTAGTATAATTGAAATTTTACATGATAAAAGGAGTTAAATATTTCAGACAAGGTAAAGGAAAAGTGGGTTGATTATTTGAGTTTTTGAAATAGGAGGAGGAGCCCTGGATTGAGTGCCAGCCCGCAGACTGAAAGGTCATCGGTTTGATTCCTGGTCAGGTCCCCTTGTGTGGGTTGCAAGCCAGGTTCCCAGTGGGGGCCGTATGAGAGGCGACAGATCTGTGTTTCTCTCTCTTTTTCTCCCTCCTTTCCTGTAGATAGGAAGGGAGGGAGGGAGGGAGGGAGGGAATCTTCTGACACAGTGAAATAGGAGGAGGAGCTCTCGGCAGGCAGGGATCTGCTCCTAAAACTAGTTTCCCTAAACCACCATTTCCTAAGTTGTTCTTCATAAAGCATAGTCCCTTGAAATTTTAATGCCTATTTTACCAAAAAAAGTCTTTTTCTGAGTAAAAGGAGTTTAGAGATGCTGTTTTTGAAGACAATTAAATAAGCTGCTTTATTCTAGGGCTTCTTAGAATCTTTTATATACTAATCTTCCTTGTAAAAATCCAAGAAGGAAACACTGCAATTTTTCACAAATCCTTTTGATCATGAACTCTTCTAAAATGCACCATCTCTTGGGAATAGTGTTCTAGGGAGCCCCGCTGAAAAAATACTGTGTTTTCAGCTTCTTTCATGTTCACATTGAGAAGTTTAATAAGCAGTTGATTTATTTCCCCTGCCTCAGTCCCTTTTTACCAAGTGTGTCACACTCACCATATGTTTGTATTTTTTTTTATCTTTCAATTTTTTTTTATTGTTTTTCAGTACAGTTTTCTGTCTTTTACTCCCATCCCAGACCTTCCCCCAGTGCTCCCCACCTCCCTCCCATTTCCACCCCCCTTAGTTTTTGTCCATGTGTCCTTTATACTTGTTCCTATAATCCCCTCCCTTTTTCCCTGAAATTCCCTCCCCTCCCCCCTCTGGAGACTGTCATCCCCTTTT